>JAUCMO010000498.1:4382112-4689888 GCA_032399605.1 Melipona beecheii
AAAGATTATGACGAATGGGCAGATGCAGGAAATCGTGGTTGGAGTTACGAAGAAGTTCTACCATACTTTCTGAAGTCAGAAAATAATAGGGATCCACAGGTAACAAACTTAATTAGAATATATGTTATCATTTACAATAAGATTAAACTGTATACAATGTATATTTATTGTTATTATTATTCTAATTATAATCAAAATAGGTTGTATTTTCTAAACAAGATGAGAATCTGTAAATATAATTACCCTCATAAATATTCGTTCGAAAACTGTTTTAAATTGAGTGTGTTTTGTTTCGAGTAGTAATTTAATGTAATTAGTTTGTTTTAGATGGATATGAATATTGATGAATTTTTTTAGATAAAATCGCGTAATGTTTGTTTCATAGTATATAATTGTTTTATTTATATATTTTTTTCAATTGATGTAGCAGATCTTGCTCTACAAAAAGATATTGATTTATTTATGGTGAATAATTGGGTGGTATTTTGCTTTGTTGTGTGGTAATTTTTTGAAGTCTTGCAATATATGTACACAATACATGAATATTATTATTATATTATACTGTTTTAACGCTGATCAATTGAAATTTTCGACAATTAGAACGAATTTAAGTTAATTTTTACCACACTAAATATTTTAACAGATTTATCTACAATTCTCTGATTCATTATACATATTTTGCATCTACTATAGATACGTTGAAAATATATATGTAAAGTATAACGCATAGTTTTTTCTTCTAAATAATATCTATTAAAAACACAAATGATAATTCATTTTAGCAGTGATAAATTCGTAACACACTAAATTTATATTAAATCAAATTGAAACAAGATCAAACAAATCAAACAAAATTAAAATTCTTCTAAAATTATTATTGTTATTCTCATTTTTCCAGATAGTGAAAGACAATCCACTCTATCATAAGCAACATGGTTACCTATCGGTACAACAATTTCCATATATCGATATTAACGCCGAAATCTTGCTGAATGCGTGGCAAGAACTCGATTACAAAGTCGTGGATGTTAACGCAAAGAACCAAGTAGGTCTCATGAAGCTACAAACGACCTCAGTTAATGGAATACGTCAAAGCACAAATAATGCTTTCATACGACCTGTCAGACGGAAACGCAAGAATCTAACCATTAAAACTGAATCGTACGTTACGAAATTGCTTGTAGACCACACAAAAAGACGTATAACAGGCGTCGAATATACCTCAGGAAACAACCGAACTAAATTAAATACTGTTTTTGTTAAAAAGGAAATGATTCTCTCAGCTGGATCGATTAATTCACCAAAAATCCTGATGCTCTCTGGAATTGGACCAAGAGAAGAATTGGAGAAATGTGGTATTCAACTAATTAGTAATTTATCGGTTGGAAAGAATCTTCAGGATCATGTAACAACGAGTGGTCTTGTAATTGCACTGAATTTTACTTCTACGTATGAGAATATCTCCATGAAGTAGGAAGACATATCCTATTATGAAAAGACACATAGTGGACACTATTATTTGCAATTGGTACTTTCACGTGCTGCATTTTCGCACAAACAATTTACCAACACGAAGGGGACGTACCAAATGTACAGGTTTTATTTCTGAGTATTAGCCGAAAAGATTTTTTAATGATACAAATGAATCTTTCGAGATAGGTGTTAAACCATTCTCTTACTATAATGCTATTTCTGTTCGACCACTTTTATTGTCAGCTAAAAGCATGGGATTTATATTACTGAACGGAAGTGATCCTTTGTGGGGATCCTAAGTATTTTACCAGTAATCCAGATTTGGATTAGTGTTAGTGAGAACAGATACGTGTTAGTGGGAAATATGAAAATAGCTTTAAAATTGTTTGATACAGAATCGTTCAAAAAGTATAGATTTTACATCGATTGATAAACCTTTGCCTGCTTGTAAAGAATTTGGTGAAAGGGATTATTGAAAATGCGTGGTTATGGAATATACAGAAACTATTTATCATTCATCTGAAACTTACAAGTCTCGATGACTTACTTATTATGTCCAAAATGCCATCTCCAGATATTTTTCTCAAAAATCAATTGATTTTTATCGATCCGGCATTTAAAATTTGCACGCTAGATGGCAAAAGGTTGTTGATAACAAGGGTAATTACATCATTGATTACAAATAAAACCTTGTTAAAAATTTATCTGTTCGAATTTAATGTAGAAAAACGACATTACTTTCCGG
The DNA here is from genome assembly GCA_032399605.1 of Melipona beecheii. Taxonomy (NCBI): domain Eukaryota; kingdom Metazoa; phylum Arthropoda; class Insecta; order Hymenoptera; family Apidae; genus Melipona; species Melipona beecheii. Next base: position 4,384,331 of record JAUCMO010000498.1, read on the forward strand.
TTCACCTAATATTTCATGTAATCCAAACTAAATTCAGATCTGGATCACAATTTATTATAGACATTATAGCCGTCAGATTTAATTCAGATTTAGACTTAGTTAACTAATTTATAACGTCACTTTCGCACTAATATATAACGTAATTCCTGATATATTTCAACAATAAATGATATCATACGTGAGTCTTTGAGTTCGTCTTAACAATTGCCATGAAACAGAATATAAAATTCCATTTGAAATTTTTCCATCATTCGAAAATATAAAATATAATTTGCATCATATAATATACTCCTTTGTACCAAATTTGTAAAAATATTTCTTTAGTCGATTTTGTGAGATGCATAATGGTATATTTCGCATATATGTCTATATTTTTCATTAAATCTTCATGAAATATTGAAGATTTATATTAAATAAGTAACAAATAAATAATTAAATAAATAATTGTTATAATAATTAATATTAGTAGGCAAAGTAGTTTATAGAAAAATTTCGAATAATATTTTAATTAATAAACGTAATTTTTAACGAATTATAGAATATATATTATTTGTCATACCAATGCACTGCATAATTATAACAAAATTATTAAAAATTTAATATAAATTTGATAATTCAATATTAATAATAATTTAAAACAGTTGAAAATTTAGTTAGTTAAAAATTGTTTTTAAAAATATTTAATAAAATATAAATCATTTATACCTAAAACATAAAAATTTAAAAATTTTAATTTGCTACACACTTAAAAATCGTGATAAATCCGTAAAACATGGATAGAGCTCTTTCTGACATATATGTAGTAAAATGATTTCGGTTAGTTACTAACTTCACATTTCGGTATTGAAAGTTTGGTAAAACTGAAATAGGTTTTAAAAATTATATTCCTGGCGCATTCACTACTTGACTAACCACTATCGTTTTACTTGATGTAATTCCCCAATTGTTTAAACCGTTGTTTAAACGTAAAGTGCGCTAAAAAACCAGTGATTTTTACCATGTCGGTGTTTCAGGTCACTATTCATATACTTCGTCTGTGCACGTGTCGAGTCACCGTTGTCACGTCGGGACTTTCGTCATCAAAAAAAATAAAATTCGTGGTTGATGCGCCTTCTAGGTGTCCCACAATCGAAAACCTTCTCTTGAGGATTCTCCGATGTATTTTACAAGTTTACGTGAATTTTAAACGAGGATTAAAACGTTCCTTTGGTCCTGTGATCGCCAGTCGACTTCTCTCGTGAGAGACGGACGAATTTTAAAGATGCGCAACGGTTTAAAACACTCGAATATTTCACGTAAAAACGCGTGACACTTTATTTTAGTTAAATTTGACCGGTAATGAATTATTAAAGTTCGAAATGTCACTCAAAGACGTAAAACAACCACAAAATTAAGAATTTAATAAAAGAACTAACGAGATGAAAAATAACGCACGTTGAATAAATACTTTTTCTATTTAAATTGAACGAATACTTTAACTTGACGCGGTCAGAAATTTAACTTTTACGAAGGAGAGGAAAATAACGAAACGAACTGTCTTCTTTGAGAGTTGAATGGGTACTTTTTTTTATTGAAGGCTCGGCGTGGCTTTTATACATTCGGTTTCTATTGTTCCAATCGAAAGTTTATTATTTGTATTCCTTTTGGATAGCGCAGACTTTTATCTTGTTGCTAACCGGATGTTGGAGATAAGTGGCCTGGTCACAACGGTGTCTTATCATTTTAGTGTCACATTCTGCCGTATCAACTAGACAAGTAGTGCATTACAACACTATTGGTGATAGAAATTGAAATTAAAACATATGGACAATGTTTCCGTATAGAAAATTGTTCATTGAATTGAATCCGTGACACTTTACTACGAACAATTTACTTACGTATATACATGTTTATATAATAAATAAATGCAAATTTAATTGACATTATTTAAGAAGCTCTACTATCGTGTAAGGTAATTTTTCACAAAAGTGCATTGTTTTTTAATAGATCTCTACGATTTTTCTTCTATGGTTAAATTTTTTCTATTTTAAATAAAAAATGTTAAGGCATAATGTCGAACAAAATTAATATTTTTTGAAATGCTTCAAATTTTATACGGCCTTTAAATGGAAGTATATCTGCTGTATTTTTGTTTTTATAAAGAAAATGTTCGAGATAAAGTTGCACTATTTTTAGGCGCACATTCATTGAAAGTAGAAATAATTATTTTCAGGATCATTTTATGGTGAAAGTAATGGAACTCATATCTGTGTCGATATTTAGACATAAAAATTAAAATTTTTATCATCTGAATAACCATTTCGTTCCAATCATATAATCTAAAGCAGTTTCGTTGAGTTGTTTTCAGAACGAAACATTTATTAAAGAAATTGAATTTTAGATTAAAACAGTACGGATATCTATTACAGTCGAGCGAACACAATGTTTTGGCATTCATTATGCGGGAATTAATATGAAATATAAAATAGATTTGTAGAATAATTTTGTAAGATAAATTATATAATTGACGTATATTCGAAAGAGTTGGGGTTCGTCCAAATCGTTCGAAAACTCGCATCGAATGACCTACGGTCCTTCTTGCTGATTATCGATTTATTTGACATAAGGTAACAGCCTATTTCTTCTAGGAACCGTAGTCCTCGACATGTGTTTGTGCCTCTCCTATCACGTGTATTCTACAGTATATGGAATTTCTTTACAATTTTATCAAAAATTTAATGACATATTTTAACATACTTTATTGAAATTTTTGTACGAATTCATACCCTTTCCGATTGTCTTCATCACGATTGTCATCGTGGAGAATGACAAATGAAAAGCAAATTAAAGGGACAATTTAGGATTTCCTGATGAAAGTATAGATGTCAAATCCAAAAATTGAAATGGTTGCCACATTTCTTGTTACTGTTCCACCGATTGATTCTGTCCGTGAAATGATGAAACTAGCAAAATAGGCGATTGCATGATTGTTCGCTGTCTCAGAGTCTTAGGTATTTGCTCGAACTCATTCAAAATTATCCGATTCGATTCAACTCCGAAATGTTAAATACTCTCATCCGAGTAATTTGAACAAATTTTTAGAATAATTGAAAATACAAGTCTTATGATAACTTTGTAAAAATATCATATAACAATTTACTTGAAGTATTTAAAATAAAAATATAATTTTGCTTTAATCATCCTGAACCTTTTTTAAAAGTTATTTTTACGTTTTGTAGCAAGTGAGAAGTTAAAAAAATTTCTGTTCTCGAAATTTATAAAAATTTAAACGTTTTTAGAATATTGAGAATTTTTTTCATGACTGAAAATTTACTATGGTCTAAAAAAATGCAAATTCTTTCATTTTTAACCACGTCTTAAAATTTGTACAATTTCCTTTACTATTTTATTGAACTCGATTATTAGGATTAGAAGATGAAATGGGTTTACTCAAATTTTTACCATTACGTTAATCTATACATTCGTAATGTTAATACACGCATAATTTAAAGTATTTTTTAATTTTATAATATCTCAAAAAATTTTATGTTTAAAATCCTCGCCGTTCTTCTATAGTCCCTTTAAATGCCACGCAATCCGTCTCTAGGACCTTTCGGAATTACAGTCCAATTAGTTGAATCCCAGTACAAAAGGATATTGTTCCAATTGATCTTCTCCCCTCCTCCCCAGATGTTTGCTGAATTCAAGAATTTAACTATTTGGAAGATAATTCTACGACATTTAACGTATAAAAGACAATGAAAGACAGAAAGTGGTATAAAAATTAGATAAGAATTACATGGTGTTCTCGGTCGACTACTATTGTCCGGAAATGGATGTTTATACGTATATATGGATATACTTGTGCTTATTGGGAGTTGCATTTGTGCGTGCTTTTCTTTACTTTAGATGCTGGGTATAATTAGGCCTGATACAGTGACGAGTGGTTTGAGGACGGTGTTTTCGAAGAACAGAGATGCAAAGTTCTTTTATTTCATAAAAAGAAGGATAAGAGGATTTCAAAAAAATGGAAAAAGGAAGTGAATGAAGAATCAATTTCTGATTGCCTGCTGTCAAGATCCCAAAATAAATTCTATTCAGATCTGTTTTATTCTACATTCTTCTTGTTCTGTTTTGATATATTATATGAAAATTTCAAAAGTATAAATTGAATAATTTCTATCAGACTTTTGTATATAAAACCGATTTTATATATAAACGAAACGTGTAAATTCATTCAAAAGTTTGCAATTGATCCTGAAACCCTGGTGAGAAGTGGCATTGTAATATCCCAGATAACTATAGCAACTAATGTTATGTTTAAAAATAAGAAATTATTTAACTTTCTTTATATGTTTTGTTTCAAGATAGAAATTTATAATGAAATGTGACACTCCAAAATTATACCAAATTATACCATTTTATTTGAGATCGAGGTTACGTAAGTTCGTAATGTATAATAAAGTAAACAGAACGATACTTGATGGATGTGACCAAATCAACAAACGATGACATGAGTGACACAGACAATACTGATGTTTAGAAGTCATCAACAAAAGAGTGGTACACAGAATCTATAATTTCTCCGAAACTTTTATTGTGTAGTATACTTTAAAAATTCAATCGACCACTGTCTTGAATCATCAGGTCAGAATACACCGAGTAAAGAAAAAGCTGTGACATTTTTGTTCAAAAGAAAACAGTGATAAAGCTTTTAGTACGTGACTGGCATGTGTTACGCTGATGTGTCACGCCATACTTTGTCTATTGTGCCGTGATACTGCCGCTTAATTTGTATAACAAATATTTGAGAATATACTTTTTGGTTATTGCGATGGCACATTAAGAAAGAAATACGAAATCATTTGTGATAGCAAACATTTTAATATACATATGATTGATAAAGAAAAGATCATATAAAATATACATGTCGTAAGTTACTGATTTCTGAGGTACACATGTACATAAACACTCTTCCGCAATTTCAGCTCATTGGACATGTATTTTTGTAGGCCATCTTAAAACTACTATTTATAATAATAACTGAACAGCTGATCTTTGTGCATTTTTATTTTTTTAGAAATACAATCGAGTTAGCTTTAATTTCCAAGATATTCGTGGAAAAATTACAATAAGTAAGCTTATATATATAAGCATATATATATGTAGTATCGGTTATTATAATTAATCTGTAGTTATACTTTTAGTTATGTTTAAATATAGCAGATGAGCTGTTTGTTGATTATAGTGTAGCGTTACCTCCGCAGAATTAAAATCAACGCCATTTACGTTTCCTTAATCGTTCCGCCGAAAGGTGCGTTTCCGATAAACCGATGCCAACTTTCTTAAAACTCATAAACAATAGAAAATTTATAAATTGATATTTTATTTATTTATTACCATAGAGATGTTTGATAAACGTATAGCTGGCATCAAATAAATTATTTCATTCTTTCGTTATTAATGTTGTTTCGTTATCCATTATTTAATTATTTGTTATTAAATAATGAAGGGTTTATGGTTCGGGATGTATGATAGAAAGACGAATGGAATTCGAGATAGATGAGAAAGAAAAGAAAGTTGCGTTTCATCTCAGAGTCATTGCCTGGACTCATCAGTGGAGCTGATGGCTCCTTAACCCCAGACGCTTGTTGTAACTACCTGCTAGGTTGTCCCGATCACCCTCCTAGCGGGGTTCCGCACGCTGCTTGCTTAACGTCGGAGATCGGTAGGACCTCGACGCTAAACGAGCAGTCACTTGCGGCTTCTGCTAGTCAGTGTTCGAAACTCGTAGTTGAGGAATCCTAGGCCGCTACAAATATATTATTTTACAAAAATAATACGGAGTCGATTATTTGTAGTACGTTAATTGAATAAGTTATCATCATCGTACTTACAATAGAAATACAATAAAGTATGAATGTGATGCGAGAAGCATAACATAGGTATGGAGCGCTTTTCTTTTTGAAAAGAGCAGAGTCGAGCGAGTTTAATTAATTAATAACATTGATACTGTTCAAAGTATCAATTGTGTTGTTAAAAGAGTTTATTTGAATTATTAATTCGTGTTGTTTAAATGTTATTTTTCTCGTTTAATTATTTGTTGTTGTTCTTCTTCTTCCTCATTTCTTTTTTTACGTCACATTAACAGCGAGGTTATTAGCGACGACGATGGTATTAGACATGTGTGTAGTAGTTTGAGATATTTTAAAACTCTTTGTACGTCAATTGGAGAAGTCAAGTTTATGTTTGAGTTAATTCCCGTGTCTCTGTCTTTGGGCTTCTGTGGTGTGACATTCGTGCAAAATGTAGGTGACTGTTAATGGGTGGTTGTTGCAATGGCTGCAGGTGGGAGATGTAGTTCTTTTAATTTTGTGTTCGTGTGTTAGTTTGGACCAGTTTTTAGGCGTGTGATATTTATTCCTTCTTTGCTAATATTTGGTGCTTGTTGGTGAAAAGTCTCGGATAATTTTGTGTAATTGGTGCTTTTAGTTGTGATCCATGTATTATTCCATTCATTTTTTATTACTTTCTTGCAGTGGATTAGGTCTTCACAGGGGATTAGAAGTTGATTGCGATTGTTAGTAAGTAGGGAAACTGTGACTTCTTTCGCTGTTGCGTCGACTTTTTCATTTCCTTCTATTCCTTGATGAGCTAGAATGCAGATGACTTTTGTGATAGGTTGATTGCAGTTGAGTTCTTGGATGGTGATTACCAATTGGTTATCTTGGTCATATGATTTTGTTAAGGATTTTGCAACGCTTATAGAGTAACGCTTCGGTGTATATGACAATCTAGGCTTCGTTATTTGAGTGCATATTGTAAGGCTTTAAGTATTATGGCATAAATTTCAGCTGTGAAGATGGATAATGAAGAGCGAAGATTTTGTGTTTTTTTAACTTTTTCTGTAATGATGGCGTATCCAGCTCCAGTGTCCATTTTTAACCCGTCAATGTAAATCTTGCTGTGGTGGCGTAGCTCTTGTTTAATTCTAGGAATCGGGCCCTGTGGTCAGTTGGATTGAAGATTTTTTGGGGGAGTTCGGCAAGACTGGTGTTTGTTGGAAATACTTCTATTGTCCATGGAGGGATTTGTGGTAGTTGACGTTCGATGATGGGGTGGATTGATGAATTTTGGTAAGTCTAATATGGAAAGAGGAGGGAATTTTGGGTTTATTGATGTAGATAGCTTTGTATCTATTGGAGAAGATATTATTGTAGAAAGAGTTATTTGGAATGCATGAGACTTTTATTGCGTATTTAAGAGTTAGGAACTTTCTTCTGGTTTTAAAGGCCATTTCTTTGGCTTTATAATGGGCTGTTTATGGGGCATGTACGGTATGCACCTGTGACTAGTCTTAGAGCTGAGTGGGAGATTGGTTCTATTATTCTTTTGGTGAAGCTTTTGGCCGAGTTTAAACAGTAGAGCCGTTTTAGATCTAATCAACACTCTGTGTTTTTAAAAGAGTCTTTATCGGCTCCCCAGTTGTTATTGGAAAATTTTTATAATGTTAAGTCGTTGTTTGAACAACAATTGAATAACAAGTATTTGTTTGTAATGATTATATTATTATCATTACTTTTATTAAATAAACATTATTTATATTATATCTCTACATATTATAATGTTGATTATCTACTGCCATAAGTCCATCATAAATCAAATTTTTATCTGCAACTTATTATGTACAAAGTGATTTGCATAGCCTTGAATAATTTCTGAGGTAGTTCTTTGCAGTCTTTTGCGTGCCACGAATTTATTAGCCATATGACCAATGATCTGCGATTCCTTCACTGAGAAGTAACTTTATTAGGATTCGTAAAATATGATCTATAATGAAGAGAAAAGATGGTGACGTGACAGCTACGCTTGAAAGTATATCACAGATGCACATGACTAAGCAGAATTTGATTCCAAATACCGGCAAATTTTTGAAAATATTTTGATAATTCGATTGCCAATATGTGCAAAGAAAAAAGTTCAAAATGCTAACATTTACGATATATGCAAAAACTATCGAAGAAGAAACAGCCTTTTCTACTTCACTATTTCTTTTTTTACTTTATTATTTTAAACACTCGATTTCTAGACACATTATTGTTATGTCGATTAGTTTTACCTCATATCTATTTATCAGACATTATTTACTATTTCAATATCCATATCGAACTAATAATATGTTTATGTATCTATGTATCTACATGTAAGCAACTATAAAAGAAATGAAACGATATAAAAACTATTCCACTTAACTCGAGATTTGATATATGTACAAATATCATGTACATCATTTGTTTGTGCTTTTGGCTGAAATTTGATTATATTAATATCATTAAGTAATTCTGCCAGAATTAATTAATATATACATTTCTTTGTATTATAATTTGTTAAACATTGTGATAAACATTGAAAATTTCAAGCGACCAGAGGCTGTACGTAGAAATACACATATTGTAAGCGTTGATGTTCTTATAAAATTTTTTATTACTTATACGTACGATGAGATACGCGCTTTCATAATTCAATAGCGAGAGAGCGACCGACAGATAACTGCAGTAATTTATAGAAGTCTCCTTTTGTTTTTTTACTCTCTCCACATTAGTTGTCTGTAAGCTTACTCCATCTCGAGACGAAATTAAGATGTTTATTTCTAACAGTAAGTCTATTTACTTGTTTCATTTAGTTTATATTGGTTACGTTAACGATAATGTCGCAAGCGATGATCAGAAAAGTTAGAATATCTAATTTCGTGCAAAATTACAAAGAACATTGCAAAGGACGAACATTAAGTCTTATACAATTTATTCTGAATGCTGCTAATTCATGAAATGTTCCAGGACACAAATAAAAAATTTTTCAAGAATGTTTGAGAGTCTTAAAGTATTATGGATGAATGTGTTCTGTAATATTTGCTAATGCATTTTTAACTAAATCGCTTAACTTGAAATTTCATTTTTGCACAAACAAATTTCTTCGTTTTTATTTTGATTTTTACGATAAATAATAAAAAGGATTTAAGTTTTAAGATAGGAATTATAGTAGCGATTCTTCAGGCCCGATTATAATGACTGAGAATGATACCAGATGGAGAAATATGTTTGATTGAGAGATTAGAGAGATTCTACCAGCTTCAAGACCACAGTTTTATAATGTATCTTATAATATATCTTATAATGTATTTTAATATTACTAGGGATTCATTAAAATTAACTGAACAATTGAGATCGTGCTATTGATTTAATTACTTCTTCAATTCACTAATCGTGCTAAAGAATCAACAATTTTTTGCTAATCCCATAAAATACAGCCTTTTCATGTACCTCGTCTGTGATAAATACAAAGATGCAAATTAATAAATTCTATTTTTAAATGAAAAACGATTAATTATCGAAACGTAAATTGTAAATTAAATAATTTGATAAAGCACGATAGACATCATTTGCATCAATAAGCTTACAAGGCGAATGATGATTTATTCAACATTCGTGTTGAATGAATGATATATTACTTTATACACATAATACAAATGCACGACCATAAACAATACTACTTAAGTCAGCACCCGATACATATCGTGTACGTTGTATATTTGTAATTTTAAATTATATTTCATTATCCTGTCATAACCTTTATTCAACTGGTTATTTAAATTGTTTCTATCTAGTTATCAGTATTCAAATTAATTATTAACATCCAAATTTCATTGTATTACAAATTATAGGGTAAATTTCTGAATACTTCGCTATCGTTTCTTTAATGAGAGGTTATTTTATCACTAGAATAAGAAATCATTCTTATTCTCTATATCGATCGGGAAAGTCGATCTATAAAAATAAATATATATAGGTTTTGTTAGTTTAAAAAAAAGTTTATGTTGAAGAAATTATAATAGGCAGAAATAAACGAAGCTGGAAAATGCAGTTAAGCTAAACCCTAAATATATAATATAATAACATTTTTATTTTAATTTATATCATAGTATTATAATTAAACGATTGATCGAACATGTAAAACATCGAAAATTGTAAGTAAATTTGAAAGTAGTTATGAGCTGTACGTAGGTCTTCACAGTGAGTGTTTGAATACTTTTGTGAGTTAGAATTATTATTCTTATGTATATTTATACAAATCACATAAAGCCAATTATATTAATACTTTCGACTGCAATTCAATCATTGATGATCAGCGAAAGCTCTAAGAAAGATCTCACATCCTTTCTACAATCAGTAAAGCCTTAAATTATTTTTATTAAATTTATTAAATCCTATATTTTTCTAACTTGATCTGTGCCTTCGTATCAAGTTGAAATTTTCAATTTTACAGTAGTAGAAGTTAAATTGTAAGACTGAAATATAAATATAATTAAATTTGCAAATTTTTTATTTTTAATTTTTATATTACAGTATGTTCTCGAGAGTTTTAGTTTTGCCGCAACCGGGCCACTCTACCGGGGTCAAAACGTAAAGACAACTCTCCCGAACACGGTACGCTGTGAGACGACTCGCCTTAGAACACTCGTGGTCAGAGACAAACTCGCCTTGGGATACTAGTGACCTGTGAGACAACTCACATTAGGACACTCGTGGCCCGTGAGACAACTCGCATTAGGACACTCGTGACCCGTAAGACAACTCGCATTAGGACACTCGTGGCCTAGGACCAACTCTCCGGGCGAGCGTTTGTTCTTACATTGAGCTACGTGACTCCCCAAGGGAAAGGGAACCGAGGTTACCTGTAGGCATTCCTCGGTCCAGCGAATTAGAATCGCTTGGGACTCGCACAAGAATCGTTTTGGCATCACACAAGAATCGCTCGAGAGTCGTACGAGGATCGTTCGAGAATCGTTCTAAGATCCAAGATACTAGGTTGATCTCTGAAAGAAAAAGAAAGCGAATAACGAGGGCACCAGCCCCACCCATAATTCAGCGTTTAATACAGTTAGCGTACACTAAATTATACAGTCCACTAACAAATCATACAGTCCACTTAACAATCAAGATCTCGCCACGCAACTCACGCGCGCTAACACAGTAAATACAGTAAATTTCTATTCTATTATGCACCTTTCAACGTACTGTTAAGTAAAGATATTCGATTTTATATTGTGTTTTACACAGTTCGTATTTATTTTTTAGAAAAGCACGAAATTGATATGAAATTTCAACCCTTTCAATCTTCATTGAAAGAGATTTATGTCAAACAAATCGGGATATATCTGAGAAAGGTGTGTAGGAGGAGAGGTCACTGTCTAGATGACAGTATCCTCTGGGCGGGTATAGATATATACAACTGATAGTATGGTGTGCGTGTGTCTTGAAGACTGTCGCGTGAGGAGTGCGTGCGAGTGGAGAATAGAACAGCGTAGCATCAGAAAAATAAAAAGAGCGTAGCGTCGAGCAGGAACGTCGTTCAGAGAAAAAGAGGACAGCGTCGAGTAAAGAGCGTAGAGCGTGGTGTCATAGCGTAGTTGTAAAATTAAATAATACTTTTTATAATTAAATAATATTCTTTCTGTTGCCTACCAAACATTCCTACAGGTGTAATTTCGATTTCAATAGAAAGAATAAAGTAAGTAAAAACATTTAAATACAATAGTAAGTAAAAGTACTTAAATATTCTGAAATATACTATTCATAATTGTAATAAAAATTGGCAAAATTGTGATGAAAATTTGAAAACTTTTTCGTCTTTCTAAGTGGCATTTAGGTATAAGTAAGAAACATCACTATAATATAATTTGACATAAAACTATAATAAACAAACAATATATGTTCAACTGTTTAAACAATGTCACAAGTATTTCAAAATATAAATGAACAGGAATACTGTAATACATGAATGTAATGTAATTGTGTAACAATATAAATATAATATAATAAACATTATTATAATATTTATACATATTTATGTGTATATATATACATATTATTCAATTATGTAGATCTTTTCAGGAGTCAATCTTCGAAAAACTCACGAAGCCCAAACAACGAGGAATAATTCTTGAAAAAAGATGTGAGTTCCTTCAAATCTAATAAACGTCTGCTTATCTAATTCTGTACTATCAGCCTGTCAACTACCATCCACATTTACGTTTCTAACACTCGTCGTTAATCTATTCGGTCGTACCAAAGATGATTCCTGTCCAAATTATGAAATAGGTAAATACAGATGAAAATAATTTAATTATAGTATATAATACAGATAAATGTAAGACTAAAACATTGTGTAGCTAAAAATATTATGTGTGATAAATATGATCAATGCGAGCAATTTCAAAAATAGATTAACAGAGAAGAATCAACCCCTTGGTCATCAAGACTGCTAGACTATACATCGATTTTTATTAATGGGACAAAGTTCTTTAATTTTAATATTAAAAATTTACAAAGAAGATGTTTTATCCGCAAAATGGATTGGATAGAAGAAACAAAACCGCATATGAGGAATTTAACGCGTGCGAAGAAATAAAATTGATATAAAATTAAATAGTCTCGATTAAATACTCACATTTGGATTAAATGAAAAAGTTTGACATTTCAGAATGCTCAAGTGGTTCTAATTTTCTTAATAATTTTTTTATGAAACATTTATGGACATTTTGCTAAATGATATTTTTGTCTTATTTTTACCTGCAGGACTTAAATGCAGAGTTAGCATGCCAAACTGGAACACTCTATACATTTAAATTGTATATCAAACTGAAAGATAATATTCTCATTGTTCCAAAGAATGTATGTGAAGATTTGTTTCGATGAAAATGAAAAATATTAGTGGAACTAAAAATAATTTCAATCGACGTCTAATGATAACACATCTCTGTATCATATATGTATTGCTACCGAACTGCTACTATTAAACACTGTAATTTTGATGAAATACTCTGGAAACTTCCCTTTGTTTTAAACAATTCATTTTGTGGCCAAATTTTTAACAGTGTGACAGCTTGTGTAACATTCGGACTGAAACATAATATTAGATTGTTACTGGTTTATACAAAAATTCTAACGTGATGTATGAGAATGTATGCTAATACATTTTAAAATAATTGCAAATATAACTACAAATGTTATTATTTACAAACATATTTTTTTCTGTATAATTAAAAATATATCTACACAAAATGAATTTTCCAAAAAAGGAATACGATTTGTAATCGTAGGAACTGGATCAGCCGGATGTGTTCTTGCAAATCGGTTAAGCGAAATAAACCATTGGAAGGTATTTACAACTAATTATTTTGTGTCATTACTAACTGCGGATATCTGTTTCTAGATTTACATGTTTAATATTTCACAATAATCGAAAGAAATGAAAGCTAGATAAAGAATATCTATAATATATGTGTCTCAGCGCGACGGTGAATCTTTGAGGAATGCTGCCCGCTTCGCTGAGGTTCTCTCATTTGGCCTTTTACAGCCGTCGGAGAGATATTAAAAATGCAGATTGTAGGATTTTAAGACGTATATTTGACTAGATGTATACAAGGTGTATACAATTGTTACGTGAGTCTGGGAGAGGTGTCTCCGCGTCTAGACCCGAACTGACTGACTGAGTGGTTATAGCAGACTGTCTGTCTCGTGCTAGGAGACTGACGTTTTATGTGGAGCGAATGTGTCTACGTGACTTCTTGGCGCCAGCCAAAAAGCCCTTTGTTTACCAATCTTACCTTTTAAGAAACATTCGAGATGCTAACTCTGTCTCTCAGAGTAGGAAAAGGATCCCATAGATAGGAGCGTGCCATGGCATCTGGAACTTCTCGGCAGGGTAGCGTATCTAGCCTGAGTGTTCATCTCGAGGTGGGTTGTTCTGTGCCAAAACAATCACAATCTTTCTAAAAGATATTTTGATGGCCTCACTTAAACAGATATTCTGTTTACAAAATATTTTTATATTTATACAAAATATCATTAATATGATACATACAACAAGATCACTTTAGTTATACACGTAAAATTTACAACATTTTAACATAAAGCTTAGAAATATTATATTTTCATTCTATTAATATATAGAATCTATCTATATATTATAATTAATTACATAGTTCTAGTGCTAATGTTTTTGCTATTTGGGCTTTTAAAATCTTTTTATCATACTTACAGTTGATGGATGGTTCGAGTACTATAGGTTTGATGATGCACGTATGTGGTAACCCAAGAAACTACGACGAATGGGCAGAAGAAGGAAATTATGGCTGGAGTTACGAAGAAGTTCCACCATATTTTTTGAAATCAGTAAATAACAAGGATCCAGAGGTGCTAAATTTAATATTATATTACCAAATCTAGAATCTATATCAGTAAATACCAAGCCATCCAGGTAAAATTTTCTCTATAGATAGTGAAGGAGAATCCACACTAATACACATTTCCAATAGCCAAAGTGGTTATCAATCCGTAGAACGATTTCCGTATCAATATCAACAACGATATCTTGCTGAATGCATGGCAAGAACTTGATTACGAACTCGTAGATGTCAATGCAAACAACCAATTAGGTGTGATGAATCAAACATTCTCCGCTAATGGAATATGTCAAAGCACTAACAAAGAGTTCATACAACCCATCAGATGCAAACACAAGAATCTGACGATTAGAACAGAATCATACGTTACAAAATTACTTGTAGACAACAAAACAAAACGTACAATAGGCGTCCAATATGCTTCAAGAAACAACCGAATTAAACAGTTCATGCTAGAAAAGAAGTGATTTAGTTGGATCTATTAATTCATCAAAAATTCTTATGCTCTCTGGAATTAGATCAAGAGAAGAATTACAGAAACATAGCACTGAAGTAAATAGTAATTTATCACTTGGAAGGAACCTTCAAGATCATGTAACAACGAATGGTTTTGTAATTGCACTAAATTTTACTTCCACGAATGAGAATATCTCCATGGAGGATGATATTTCCTATTATAAGAAAACACATAGGGGATACTTATCTGCAACTGGTATTCTCACGTCCTGTATTTTTACACAAACATCCTATCAGCAGGAAAAAAGATTACCTGATATACAATTTGCATTCCAGGGTACTAATCGACAAGATTTTTTAAATGATGCAGAAGAATCTGTTGCGATAAATGTATATGTAATGTAATAACATAAATGTATATATAAACGTAAATATAATACCATTGTCTTTTTATAATGCTATTTCTATTCTACCACTTTTATTATCGCCCAAAAGCAGGAGATTTATATTACTAAACGGAAGTAATCCTTTGTAGGGAGCACCATTAATTATTCCTAGGTATTTTACCAATAATCCAGATTTAGACATACTAGCGGAAAGTGTGGAAATAGCTTTAAAATTGTTTGATACAGAATCGTTTAAGAATTATGACTTTAGATTGATTGATAAACCTTTGCCTGCTTATAAAGAATTTGAATTTGGTGAGAGGGATTATTGAAGTATACAGTGACATGCGTGATATTGGAGTATACAGAAACTTTTTATCATCCGGTTGGAACTTGCAAGTTGGAACCAAAATTTGTGGTGGATGAGAAGTTGAAGATTTATGGGGTCGATGGTTTGAGATGGTTGTAGATGCTTCAATTATGCTAAAGATAGTTGGGGAGAATACGAACGCACCTACTATTATTATCGTGGAGAAAGCTAGTGATATGATTAAAGAGGAATGGTTGTCTTCATTGTTAAATGTAAATGATGTGGCGTGAGAATTGATGAGTTAAAGAAAGTTCAATTTGTGGAAATTAATTAAAATAATAAAAATATTCCAAATCATGTACTGGAATACTGGAGTAAATATTAAAATAATAAATAATGTAATCTTATAACATAAAAATAAGCTATACATGAGTACAATATGATATAGAATAGTATTAAAATAAATAGAATAGAATAGTATTAAAATGAATTGTAATTTATTTGTTTTTATTTTGAAATGAAGTTGAGATAAGAAGTATTTATAATAAATGAAGCTGATTTATAGTGTAATTACTACTTAGTTATAATTAAATTACGTTATAATTACATTAACGCTGCAGATCTCTAAAATTTATATTGTAATGCTGACGATCGAAGAAATAAAATTTAGAAATACGAGAAAACTAATTTAAACATTTTAAATATATTGTCATATTGCATGGATTTTTATGTGTACTAATATGCATACAAACATATGTATGTAGATATTTGTAATGATAGGATTAATGAAACTCATGATTTTAAATCCATGATAAGACTCCATTTGTAGTGATTCTGAGAAAGTTTGAAAAATAGAAAAGAGATTCCACTAATTCGTTTGCGTACAATGCAAGAGAAATGAATAGATAGATTCATGCCTACTGTCCTAAAATAAATTCTGCTTTATTTTGTACTACATTCAAACAATTATATGAACATATAATCTTAGTGTAATGATTAATTTCTATCAAACTGTTATATATGAATATACAAATGTATATATGATTTTGCAAGCGTGTCATTCAGAAGCTTTCAATTAATCCTCAAACTCTGATGAGAAGTGACATAGCAGTATAGCAATATAGATAATTATAACAATCTGTATTATGTTAGAAAGGAAAAAATTATTTAATTTTCTTTATATTGTATACTTTTTAAGACAGAAATTTACGATAAAATGTGACAAATTTGAAAACTGTGCAATACAAAGCATAAATTTCTGTGGCTTCGGATATCTAGTGATGTCAGTTAAATAATATTGATTTAACTTCGTGTTTGAGTGAATTTACATTAGAAGATAGCAGAACACAATTTTGAAAAGAAAAAGAAATATCGAATATCTGCCGAAAAGGGGTTCGTATTTTTATACATTTTATGTAATCCAAGCCAAACTCAAGACTATTGACGACAATCATTTTCAATTATATTTCAAACTAACTGTACGTATTAAAATATTTTCATCTACTATTAAAAGTATGTATGAAAATGAAACACATGGCTTTTTTTCGTTATTTATCAAGCTTTGTATCTCTTGTTAATCTATAATCTAAATTATCTACTGTTCATGATATTGAAATGTCAGAAAAAATTTAATACAATTATACAATTATTTATACAATACAATTATTTATTTTTCTCATATGAAACAAAAAATAAAATCGTGTTAGATCTTCATAATATATAATTACAGATAAATTCGATCAGTTTATTCAACAGAAAGGTGTCTTACGAAACTTCAGATTTTATAAATATATTAAATGCATTAAATTGATTAAATATATTAACCCATCCTTTCAGTAGTAAATAAGTGCAATGTTTTTAATTACTATAGGACTGAAACTAAGCATTAGAACTGTCGATATCTAAAACTAAAATTTATACAAAGAAATAAGAGTGCAAGGAACAGAGTTTATAATACTTCTATTCTAAAAACAGTTGAAATTTTCAAAATTACTTTTTTAAGTTTATAAAATTTGAAATTATGAAACAATACGAGTAACTTAGTTTGACCATTGTGGTTCATATAATAATAACTTACAAATAAATTTGTTATGAAATCATTCATAAATATATTACATAATTGTAAACAACTTTTCCATGCACATGTATACCGGCGTGTTAGCAAGATATTCATAAAAATGAATTTGACATACCCACTCCATTGACTCCTGGACTTATATTTGAAACCATATATTTTTAAAAACGTCTTCTCGGATCTTAATACTTCAATAAATGATCTTCGTATGTGGGTTCCACAAACATCTCTTTCATTAACAGTCATTAACTTTTTTAAATGATTTTTAAATGATTTCTAATTGGCGGCCTTCGCCAACAGGACATCCAACCCAAACCAATACAAATATACGTAAAAATATATTCAATACTACATATTATGTTTTATGTTTGAGTAAGCTTCTGTTGAACAGATCGTTCTTATTCGATTAAATAATTGCCTTATTTTTATTTCTAACTGTTTTCCATCAAATTTTGAGTATTAACATTCGAATCGTCAAAAATTACACTTGTAAACATTAATTTGTATACAGCATCTTCCTTAATGAATTATTTATAATGACTTTGTGAGGTGATCCTACATCTCTAGATGGGTGTACATCTGAATAAACAATGTGCTGCAGAATTGACCTATATGAGTTTCAGGGTCAAATATTCTTTCACTACATGCTATTCCTTTCATTATGAGACGAAAAAATCTCCAAGAAATTGAAGTGATTTACTCAATCACTCTCTTGAAAAAAAGTGTTACAGTTGATTAATTGTCTTTTTCACTTTATTTGTAATGTGCTTAAATTCTACGATTAAATGCAGGGAAAACATCAACCGTCTCACGGAAATATGTCAGATTCATTATTACGTATCCCATTTTTTTTCTTATTTTGCTATTCAATAATCCTAAACTTGAATTTCTACGTTGCGTCCAATATTATTGAGTTTATATAATAATAAGTGATCTAACATATGTATAGAATTTATATAATGAAAAGCGTTCAATGACCTTCCAAAGTCATGACAAATAATTGTTTAACGCCATGCCTAATCGAGCTATTTTCAATATTTCAATCTAATATGAAGTGACACGTTTCTGGAAATTTATGAAATGGTAAATTAATTACAATATGTGTGCACATCATGATATGAGGTTATATTTAAACGAATTATAATTTATAATTATAAATATCAGTTCTCATTTTGAGATGGATTGTTAATATTGAAAGAAGTATTAATGGAGGAAAGAAGTATTTGTAATAAATGAAGCTGAATTATTGTGTGATCGTTGCTCAGTTATAATTACATTACGTTTGTTTATTACATTGTTGCAGATTTCTAAAATTTATATGTTAAGGTCGGCGAACATAGTTCATGGCACGGATAGGACTTAGCTACTTTTTTAAGACCTTGATATTACTTACCACATGAAGTGCAGGCACTGGATCTACACTCTAACCATTTGGGAGTGCTTTTGGCACCGAGCGGCACTGTTACAAGTTTCAGTAGTTCCACAGGGCGAATAGGGTATAAGTCCATATAATCCCTTGGGAATGTGAAAATTTCCGCCAAATTTTTCTTCCGCCCGCACACGGTATCCTCTTCCCAGACAGATTTCCTGGACGGGGAAATGAACAAGTCTTCAACGGTGAGGACCCTCTAATCCAGTTCTCGATCAATCTCCGAGCAAGGAAGCCTTATTATTCACAATCTCAGTTATCAATGAACAAGTGTGTGCATAATAAAGAATCAAACAAGGATGCCAAGCGAGAATCAGAACCCTTACGCCCGAAGAAGGAAACTGCTGTTCGCGAGAGTTCTCAGTTTTCCGCCACCGACCCCCGCTGCCTGGGTCGTGGCGTATGGAACCAGCGCGAACCAGAATTGCGTCAGTCACAAACTGACCGCCGTAACGTCTTTCATGGCTCGGCGTAAAAACAAAGGCTGGACAACCGTCTTTTTGCCCATATGCGGGCGCGGCGTACGACGTTTACCCCAGCCTTCGACCTGCCACGTGACCGGCCTAGAGTAGGGGCACCGAGGAGATATACTCCTTCCTCGGTCTCGGAAGCGTTTTACTCGTTAACGCCTCGTCATTAAAGGTCGAAAGAAGTGTCGAGAATACATAAGCGTACACGAATCCGAACCGAGCAAACACGACATCCTTCACAAAGCGATACTGAGGGCTAACGCCCACCCATACTAGCGCGTGAATAATAAAAAATATACAGTCCACTCAACAATTAAAATTAAGATCTCGTCACGCATCCGGGCGCGCTAACAACTGCCACCAGAACAACAAAACCGCAACAGCAAACCTAGACTACGCACCTGTAGGCAAGACATCCACATGGACAGTGACTTGAGAAAGAGAAGGAGAAGAGCTACAGAAGAACAACTCAAAGTTAGCATATCATGAAAAAGGGCTACATCCCTACCACCTCCTGTCGCAAATATGCAGAAAAGGTAAAGTGGCACATCAACCCAGATATCACTACCGAAAACAGGTACAGCGTCTTCGCTGATTGTGTCATCAATAAGCTAGATTCAGGCTCCCAAAATACGAAATCACAAAACGACATCCCAAATGCGAAAACTGCAGCAAATCCTCCTACTAAAAAACTTCAAACCTTCGCCTTACATTCATGGTAAAATATTATATATATCACAAGAGCTCTATATAGATAAGTATAATTATAGAATAATATATTTAAAATGTGTTTTAATATTAATACACATTTTAAGTATATATTTATTTATACCTCATTGTTTTTAAAAATAATTTTTAATTAAGTAAATTACATCCTAAAATTATTATTATTGACAATTAGTGATCGATCATATATTTATTTAATTTCAAATAGCTTCCGATCAAGATAAAATTTGAAGGGCGTGAAATGTGAAACTCTAAAGATACAAAATCTTGGCTTCGAAAATTTTTTGTTTGGAAGATTCTTCAAGTTTGCGAAATCTATTTTATATATTATATTATATAAAATATGAACAAGCAATTAGTAGCTAACGTTAGGCTCGATGCAAACAATTGATTTCTGACAAATCATCGTAATGGCAATTCTTCTTTTTCTTTTGTTCTTTTGAAAGAACAGAGATATACATAATAATATTCTCTTATCCATTTTTTTTATAAAACAAAAGAGCGTTGCACTTCTGTTATTCCAAAGCATTGCCGCCCTCAATACACTTGTCTCTGCACCGGGCCTAATTCGAGTGTCTAGAGTAAACAAAAACACACACAAATGTAACTTTCAATAAGCACAAGTATAATATATCCATATATACGTATAAACATTCGTTTATCGGACAATAACAATTGGCTGGGGACACTGTCACGATGTAATCCTTATCTAATTTTTATACTATTTTCTGTTATTCGTTGTCTTTTATACGATAGGTATCGTAAACTTATCTTCTGAATAGCAAACATCTCAGAGGAGGAGAGCGGATCAATTGGAACAATATTTTTATTTTGTACTGGGATTCAGCTCAATTAAGGAGTAATTCCGAAAAATTCCAGAGACGGATCGCGTGACTATAGAGGAATGGCGCAAATATAAAATTTTAGTTTCAGCTAGTTTTTGAGATATTAGAGAGTTAAGAAATCCGTTAAATTTTGCGTGTATAATATTAACGTATATAATAAAGTTTTAATCTATTATCGTGTACTTTACTTTCTCGACAGTCAGGGAATTTAATGATATAATTGGGAGGATTTGCTTGGATAATTTTTGCTGGTCCAATCCATTCTGAGTCCAGTTTATTTTTTTTATAATCGTTATGGAATAATACTTTGTCTCCAATATTGAATATCGTTCGTGTTTTGATGATTCACGCATCTTGCTGTTGTTTATACCGAGCTTTATTTTTTTCAAGTGTTTCACGGGCTTTCTGAAGATATTTCTCGTGTCGTTTTTTCCAAAGTTTAAATAATTCGCGGATCATGCTAGGAGTTGTGGATATTGTCGAAGGCATATTTGTTTTGCATTCAGACGTGAGTTCTAAAAGTGTGTATACTTGTTGTTTCGTGAACCCATGCATAATAGATTATTTTTCTTTCATGCTAGTTCGAATTAAATCTTTGATTGTGGCGTGTGTTCTTTCAAGCATTTTGAGATGTAGAAAGATCTGTTTTTTATGTGTTTCATGTGGAACGCTTTTCAAATTGTTCCATGAGTTGGCATACACAATTTTGTCCATTGTCTGTAAGGATGTGCTTTGGTGAAAAAATATGTAAATGTAGCTGTCGATGAGTTTCGGTATTATTGTTGTTGCCTGTTGATTTGGTAAAGGCATAAGCATTAAGAATTTAGTTAGCTGATCTTGTATGGATAATATGAATAGTTATTAAAACTGTAATTTTAAAAGGTCCGAATATATCGAGGGCAATCTTCTCATTGGGTGTCTTCAATCGGTGTGTCCGTTACAGTTTTTTCCTTCTGTCATATTCGGGTTGGCGGGTGTCGCAGTTGGTGATAAATTCTTTCACATTTTGCTCCATACCAATTGCGATTCTCCTTCAGTTTGGCGATTGTTTTGTTTTCTCCAAAATGTTGTGTGCTATGTCCTTTCTTGTAAGAGTCTTAACTTCTCTTCGTCTGAATATTTCCTAATAGAGTTAAAGGCAAATTTTATGTCTTTATAGCACTTGGTGCTTAGGAATTGTACCATGGAAGTTAAAAATATTCGTTTTAATGGAATGTATCGGGATATATCCTTGATTGCTATAAGAATTTTTCCTTCTATTTCCCCATTGCATGATATTGTTAATTTTATACAACTATTCATTTTCGTTAAAGTCACCTATTTGCATATATCTTACGGCGCTGGGAGTTTCTGCTACCTTGTGTGTTAATGGATTGGTTTTCCATTCTTGAAATTTGTTGAACAGGTTACTTGGGCCTGGTACTTCATTGTCGTCTAAGAGAATTTCAAAGTCTTCTAGGTTCCACGATTCGAGCAGTAACTCATTGTTGTCTTCTATGTTTCTGGTTATAATTCCGTCCATCTGCACCCCGGTTATGCATATATACTCGTGAAAGTACGTCGACAGCGGTGTTTTCTTTTCTTCTGGTGTATTCTATGTTGTGCTCATATTCTTCTAGCTTTAACCTTCATCTCATAAATCTAGATGAAAGACCCTTTACGTTTTGAAGCCACTTAAGAGCTTAATGATCCGTGCGTATCGTAAAACGTCGTTCTAATAGATACCACAGCTAATTCGGTAATATCCGGTTAATCCTAAAAATGATTTTACATCTGTTGAGTTTTTGTGCATTTTGAAATCTCATACGACTTTAATTAATTTTGTTTGAGTCCAGTTTTATTCCGTTTTTGGTTATTAAATTTCTCTCATGCGTTATATAATAAGAATATAATGGCTATATTTCGATGGTATTCTTGTACGGTACTTCCGAAAATAATTATGTCGTCGATAAATAAAGCAATGTTTTCCGATCCAACGAGTGCTTGATCGATCATTTGTTGAAATGTTGCGGGTCCAAAAGACATTTGGTTGTAATGGAAATGACTGTCGGTAGTTGAGAAAGCGATATACTTTTTGCAATCTGGATTTGGTGATTTGGTGATTTGGTGCATGGGGATTTGGTCTTTATCCAGCGGATAAATTTAACGTGAAAAAAAATTTTGCTTTGCCCAAAATGATCAAGTATAATTATGTCGTCCATGTTAGATGAGGGATATGCGTTTTGATCAGTTTGTTCATTTAGTTTGCGAAAATCTACGACGATTTTTCATTTGCATTTACCTGATACGTCGGCTTTCTTGGAGACGACCCATAAAGGTGCGTTAAATAACGCTATATTCGTTTGTCAAGCATTTCGTTAATTTGGATTTCATCTTTGTAGCATTGAGAAGGTCTATAGGTTGATAGGTTTGGGATTTTTAAGTTTAATCTTGTGTTGTGTGAATGTGTTTTATAGTAATGGATCTTCGAAAGCAAATATGTCTTTGCAGCTCATGATTACTTTTCGGATTGTTTCTCTAACATGATCCATAGATTTCTCTTCGTAGTGGTGATGACAATTTTTACCTAGACATAAAACAGAGTTTGTTAATTGATAATCATATTTTTGTAATAACATTTTTGTAGTAACATATTCAAATATTCCTTCTTCTTCTTCTTCTTCTTCTTCTTCTTCTTCTTCTTCTTCTTCTTCTTCTTCTTCTTCTTCTTCTTCTTCTTCTTCTTCTTCTTCTTCTTCTTCTTCTTCTTCTTCTTCTTCTTCTTCTTCTTCTTCTTCTTCTTCTTCTTCTTCTTCTTCTTCTTCTTCTTCTTCTTCTTCTTCTTCTTCTTCTTCTTCTTCTTCTTCTTCTTCTTCTTCTTCTTCTTCTTCTTCTTCTTCTTCTTCTTCTTCTTCTTCTTCTTCTTCTTCTTCTTCTTCTTCTTCTTCTTCTTCTTCTTCTTCTTCTTCTTCTTCTTCTTCTTCTTCTTCTTCTTCTTCTTCTTCTTCTTCTTCTTCTTCTTCTTCTTCTTCTTCTTCTTCTTCTTCTTCTTCTTCTTCTTCTTCTTCTTCTTCTTCTTCTTCTTCTTCTTCTTCTTCTTCTTCTTCTTCTTCTTCTTCTTCTTCTTCTTCTTCTTCTTCTTCTTCTTCTTCTTCTTCTTCTTTCTTCTTCTTCTTCTTCTTCTTCTTCTTCTTCTTCTTCTTCTTCTTCTTCTTCTTCTTCTTCTTCTTCTTCTTCTTCTTCTTCTTCTTCTTCTTCTTCTTCTTCTTCTTCTTCTTCTTCTTCTTCTTCTTCTTCTTCTTCTTCTTCTTCTTCTTTCTTCTTCTTCTTCTTCTTCTTCTTCTTCTTCTTCTTCTTCTTCTTCTTCTTCTTCTTCTTCTTCTTCTTCTTCTTCTTCTTCTTCTTCTTCTTCTTCTTCTTCTTCTTCTTCTTCTTCTTCTTCTTCTTCTTCTTCTTCTTCTTCTTCTTCTTCTTCTTCTTCTTCTTCTTCTTCTTCTTCTTCTTCTTCTTCTTCTTCTTCTTCTTCTTCTTCTTCTTCTTCTTCTTCTTCTTCTTCTTCTTCTTCTTCTTCTTCTTCTTCTTCTTCTTCTTCTTCTTCTTCTTCTTCTTCTTCTTCTTCTTCTTCTTCTTCTTCTTCTTCTTCTTCTTCTTCTTCTTCTTCTTCTTCTTCTTCTTCTTCTTCTTCTTCTTCTTCTTCTTCTTCTTCTTCTTCTTTCTTCTTCTTCTTCTTCTTCTTCTTCTTCTTCTTCTTCTTCTTCTTCTTCTTCTTCTTCTTCTTTTCTTCTTCTTCTTCTTCTTCTTCTTCTTCTTCTTCTTCTTCTTCTTCTTCTTTACTTCTTCTTCTTCTTCTTCTTCTTCTTCTTCTTCTTCTTCTTCTTCTTCTTCTTCTTCTTCTTCTTCTTCTTCTTCTTCTTCTTCTTCTTCTTCTTCTTCTTCTTCTTCTTCTTCTTCTTCTTCTTCTTCTTCTTCTTCTTCTTCTTCTTCTTCTTCTTCTTCTTCTTCTTCTTCTTCTTCTTCTTCTTCTTCTTCTTCTTCTTCTTCTTCTTCTTCTTCTTCTTCTTTCTTCTTCTTCTTCTTCTTCTTCTTCTTCTTCTTCTTCTTCTTCTTCTTCTTCTTCTTCTTCTTCTTCTTCTTCTTCTTCTTCTTCTTCTTCTTCTTCTTCTTCTTCTTCTTCTTCTTCTTCTTCTTCTTCTTCTTCTTCTTCTTCTTCTTCTTTCTTCTTCTTCTTCTTCTTCTTCTTCTTCGCTTTGACAAACAGATGCTGCCCGTCGCGATCTCATTGAGGGTGCTGACTCACTAGTCACTAGGGACGCGGAATAAGTTTGGATAATTAATTTGTACGCTAGTTCTTTAATTTCGTCTGCTCTGTTGGTATTTTCTTTGTCAATGTTTCGTTAAAGATTTTTGATGCCTTCTTCGAATTTGTTTAATTTATCAAGCAATAGCCGTAGCGTATTGTCGCTGCTTCCTTCTTGCGTCAATTTCGTCTTCAATAAGTAGAGATTTCGATATTCAAAAAATTAAAATTTGTATCTGTCATAACTGGTACTAAAGACTGTAGCTTTCGCTTTTTCTAGCTCGTATACATTTCTTCAGGCAGTAGATCGTGGAAATTCGTTAGACCGTAGTCCTTTTGCTCGTATATCCGTAGAAACACATTGTGAAGTTTGCAGAATTTCTTAAGGATTCCCCTTATCCTGGCAGCTATTGCCAAAATTTGTCAATCCAGTTGAGTTCCCCAATACAACAGATGCGCGACGAGGTGTGGCAGAATAAAGACGCAAATTCTAGATTTCACAGACTGACTGCTTTCTTTATTTTGTCGGGCTGTATTTATATGGACTATTATCATATTTTTTAAAGTAGTGGGATGACTTCTGGTTATAGGGCATATAACGCATAGGGCGTACGACAGTCGCATGTTTCAACGTATGTAGACCATCAGAGTATAAGAAAGCACATACTAGTCTTAATTGATTAGGCAAATTTAGTTTGTGTCGAGATATTCACAATTAATCGCGCAATCTCGAGAATAGTTGATATAGTCTTGATATAAACCATAAGTGGAAATCGGACAATTGAGGCTTGTTATGTAAGCCGAGCCGCTGTTTTATCCAACGATAGATATTGATTGAGCCAATTTGAAGCGACAATGATGGGACAGTCTTCCTGAAAGAATTGGACAATACGTAAATATGAAGACATGCATATATGACATAGGCGCCTAAGTAGTATAGACATGCAAGAACAAACAAAAATTTAGGGATTTTAGTAACTTTTTGACGCGTTATGATCTAAGACTTGCAATTTATAATTCTACTATGTGATTTAACTTTCAATTTTTTTGTACGAATATGCAAAAGATTCTACGTAATACATTCGGGACTTCAGTCGACTTTTCTAACTCTGTACATGAAGAAATAAATTTGACTTCCTTCATATATTTGTGATGTATTGTAAATTATAGAACACATTATCATGTTTTTAATATTAATATGTTATTATTTATTAATTGTATTTGTTAGTTTTTTCACTGCGCTTTTGAACATAAGAACTGTTCGTTAAGGATAGGATTACTATTGGAAAACCGATGTTTTATTATTTATTAATCAAAAATTTGTTAATCTGACCGAGGTTAATATATTTCTATGAATAGATATGTAAGTTCATGTCTAAAAAATAGGATTTTTACTAAATATTTATTATTCTATATTTTATTTGAATTGAATATTACTTAACGCTTAATTCGTTTATTTCAAAATAATTTCAATATTTTGCGAATATTTTATCTGAGTATATCTTCTTAATGTAAGACGTAGTTTATCTCCATCTTTCTTAAATTTTTGTTCACAATTTGTCTTTTTTAAAATGAAAATGTTTGTAGGAATAGGAATATATTATCGTTTATAATTTAATATAGTCATAATTGTGGCAGGCCACTTTCTTTACTTCAGAGACGAGTCATCAGATCGGACCAATCGATTTACACACTATTGACGATCGACTAATTCCTTTCGTAAGTAAAACAAAATTATAATATATTGTATACTATACAAAGTAATGCGCAAAACGTGCTCACCTTGAATAACTTCCAAGGTTTGCGTTGTACAAAAAAAATTTTTTGTACGAAAGTTATTTTGTATGAAGGACAACATACTGTGATGTGTGTATTTTTTTCTTTTTTAACAAGTGATTTTTATAAGAGATTTCGTCGTTATTTCCACTATTTTAAAAAGAGTGATATACTTTTTGATCCACTAAATCAATGGATACAGCTCAATATCCTATATGAAAAAATATAGATTCACGTTGAAAAATTATTAGTTTAAGAGATATTTTAACTTCATTTTTAATTGAGCTTTAAATGATTTTAAACGCTCGAAAGATGAAAACATGAATACAAGAATACTGCTCTTCCTCGTCCTTCATATATTGATTTTACAGAACTAAAATTAAAATATCTCCTAAACGAAGAGTTTTTCAACATACATTTAATTTATTACTTCCTTTTATAGAGAATATCAGGATGCAATGTGTGAAAAATTATGTAATTTCATTTAAAAAAATAAAGTTAACTCATATGTCCATTAAGCATATAGCTATAAACAAACTAATTGCATTAGATTATTTTTTCTTCAAAAAAACAAAAGAAGTTTAGTATGGGGTAGTAATGAGATATTTTTTCAAACAACGAATAGTTCTGGAAATAATTGCATTTATTGATTAAATTGATAATTGCATTTATTGATTATGCATATGTTCCAAATAATGTCACCGGAAGAGCTAATACAAAGTTGACATATTAACTGCGAGTAACTGAATAACTTGTGAGCTAGAATATTTTGAATATTAATCTTTCAGTCCTTGAGATTTTTATTTTAAACTTTCCAGTATATACATTAGTGACTATAAGTTCTTTATTGCAACATAAACATTTGCAATTGTGTTTGATTCTAATCGATGGATTTTACAGACAATTTATCCTTTCTGGCACCTAAAAAAACCATCACTTATCTGAAACAGTCAGAATAATTATATTTTTATAATGTAAAATTAAATACAAAATATAAATTAGCATGCATGTATATAGGTAGGAAAATTATTCTGGAATCAAAATTTGTTACTTGATCAATACTTGAAATTTATAATAGAAAAATGATCAATTCAATTTATAATTGAAATTTATAATAAAAAATGCGATGGCTACTAATTTTTTAATTTTTGTACTTCTTAAAGACGAAAAAGAACACATCTGACTCAACTAAACCTTATTCGCAATATACAAAGGTAAAGTATCTTTAAAAGACAGATAATTAGAGAAGAAGTTTCGTACGAAATCAAAGAAATGGATAACTGCTGCTACCAATGTTTTTAAAGTGTCTAAATGTTTAATAAGTAGATAATAAGAATACCAACATATTTAAATTCAAAATTATATCTATAAAAAATAGTTCAAACAACGTGCATACAATTAATTGAGAGCATAGTTAATTAATATGATTTTCTATAACAGTTAAAACATTTCTGTACAATTAAAGCGACCATTCAACTAAAAACAGATTATTTATGGTCTTCAGACTCGATTTCAATTCGATTGACGCAGTGTTTAGATGAACGATTGTAAACAATTATAAAATTGCCTTGGTATTCTAAACAAATTACTAGAAAATTTAGTCTTTATTGCATCTGAAGGCAATACTTTAGGCTATAAGGATTGTTACGACCTTTATAGTCTACGTACATTGTTGCGCAACCGTCACGTGTCTAAAGTCGTGGACCAAACTTGATTCTGAAGTCATATCAATATCATAATGTTGCTGAACAGAATGGACGTTGAGGAAATTATTATAATTATGAAATTACTTTCTAAAGAAAATGAAAAAGGAAATATTACAAGAACTTTGCAATAAGTAAATATAGTTGTACCATAAGTTTCTTCCGCGCCACGCTATGAGTGACTCTAAGTGGCTGTGTTTATATAAACATGCAGGCTTATTTCTTAGCCGTTTATGGCATCGGTTTCAGTCGTCCCAGAGCTCTTTCAAAGTACGTGTCGTTGGTGACAAAGTCTCTTTTAAAATTTTTTCTGTACCGTTCAATATGAAGAGCCAAAAGATGCATTTGCGGCATGTTATGCTTCATTGCTTTTAAAGAAAGCAATAGTGCAAAAAGGACACTGCAGACGAGATTTTCACTGTTTACGGGAGTGGTACTACCACTATTAGGACCGTCCGCAATTGGTTTAAGAAATTTAGAACTGGCAATTTCTGAGTTGAAAGATGAAGATCGCAGCGGCCGCCCAGCAACGACTGATACGGACATTATCAAGACTGTGCTCACTGAAAATCCACGATATAGTGTGCGTGAGATAGTGGATGCCACTAATATTCCCAAGACAACGGTACATAAGCATTTAATCAAGGTAGGACATGCGAATCGACATGAAGTTTGGGTTCCACACCTATTGACGGAGACCGGCCTTATGAACCGCGTCTCTACGTGCGATTTGCTTCTGCAGCGACATGAAAGGGATCCTTTCTTAAAGAGACTTGTCACTGGAGACGAGACTTGGATTTTATACCAAAATGTGCATCGAAAACGCACTTGGTCCAAGGAAAATAGACCTTCAACTGTTGCGAAGCCTGGACTTCATCCGAAGAAGGTTCTTCTGTGCATTTGGTGGGACTGAAAAGGTGTAGTGTACTACGAGCTCCTTCCTCAAGATGATACGATCAATGCTGACAAATATTGCAATCAACTGGATCAATTGAAAGCAGCCATAGCAGAAAAACGGCCAGAATTGGCGAACCGACGAGGCGTTTTCCATCACGACAACGCAAGACCGCATGTTGCGTTAGCCGTAAGGCAAAAATTATTACAGTTTGATTGGGACGTTCTACCTCATCCTCCATACTCCCCAGACCTTGCTCCATCCGATTACTACTTGTTCCTCTCCTTAAAAAATGCTCTCCGTGGTAAATCTTTCAAATCCATAAGCGAAATAAAAACGCACCTAGATGAATATTTTACAAGTAAACTTAAACAATTTTGGAAAGAGGGCATAATGAGGCTTCCTGAGAGATGGAAGAAGGTTATAGAACAGAACGGTTCATATATAACATAATAAATCCATCTTAAACAAAAAATATCGTGTATTCATTTCGCATCAAAAAAAGGGAAGAAACTTATGGGACACCCTAATACATAGATACATAATATAAAACGGAATAGTTTTCTTGATTGACACGATTTGAGGTATATATATATATATATAACTTGATTGAGGTATATATATATAATATTTATATCTCGTCTGTGCAATTTATAACATTTCTGCAATTTAACCCATCGAGTTAACAAGCGATTTATTTACTTTTGTATTTTTGGTTTCTTGTACACGCAGAAAACAAACACCGTAATGATAATTCCTAGCCGTTCTACGCAATCACTTTCGCTCTCTGTCGCCATGTTAATTCCATAAAAAAGATAGCACAATAATAGCCCACATTAAGCCGGCGAATCCGTGAAACATACACTTTATAAATTTGATGTATTCCGGATATTACTTTCGGCGGTGTTAGATCGTTTGGTCTAACTTCGAGGAGAAGCTTCGCCTCCTTGTTGGTATTTATTTTCACGAATAACTATTTCAAAGGAATCATATGGTGTTGAGTTATCAATTTTTGTTGAAGATTTCTGATCTCTTCGTCAGTCAGCCTCTTTCTACTGGTCTCATTAATCGACTTGGGTAATATCTTACCCGCTGCGTAGATCATTTTGAAACGCATACAATTCAATGCTACGTTAGATATAATCGTCCTGTCTCTGAGAAATTTGTTTTAGTTATTCAAATTTTTTTTTAATAGCGGAAATCTTCATGGCCTGCTTGTTCCACAAGAGGAGATCTTCAGAGATCTTTATGCATCAGTTTTTAATTGTCGAACCTGTTGATCCGTTCTGAAAGTTGCTGGAGAAATCAAAATTTGCGATTTTGGTGTTTCCGGGCAGTTAATCGATTCCATGGCTAATTTTTTCGTTGAAACTAGGAATTATATGTCGGTAAGGATTGCAATTGTGTTGTTATTTGAAATTGTGCTAGATTGTTACAATGTGTAACAAGAATGTTTGCACTTGTAGCCAGAAAGACTTCAATATACCCAATTCCACCTTCAGATGAAAAAATTTTAGCTGCGATATTCAGTATTCCACCAAGTTAACTACCTGTAGAGAATGCTACTAATAACGTCTCTATTCCAACGCAATCGCCTGCGCACAGTTAGTTTACTTCCTTTCATGTATCATATGAATTATTTTGTACAATTTATTCTTTATATATATATATATATATATTTTTTTTTTTTATAGATACAGGCAGCCCAAGACCAATGACCATATTTGAATTGTTGGATTATATTGTGAATGAACCACCGCCAAAGTTGCCCTCTGGTATTTTCAGCGATGCTTTTACAGATTTCGTGGATCGTTGCTTGAAGAAAAATCCCGTCGAAAGAGTAGATTTAAAAACGTTAATAGTATGTGTTCTACTTTGTTCATTTAAATGAAATAACTTTTATTCTTACGTGTTGCTTAAATTGTTTCAGAATTACGAATGGATAAAGAAAGCAGAGTCTGAGAATGTAGACATCGCTGGTTGGATATGTCTTACAATGCATCTAAAACCGACCACTCCAACCCGTTTAGCGAACGTACAATCCTGAATAAATGTCACTCTTACATACTTGACTACTCATATATGCGTTCAGTACTTTTAAGTGAATTTTCAGTACTTTTCGTTCGATTAATATGAACAGTGACGTTTGCAAACTTCGTTTCTTTCTCTTTTTTAAACATCGTCATAATCCGTGAAACAAGGATCTTTCACGACTTTGAAAACAAACTTATTGACCAGAATCTATAATTTTCGTCTACTAAATATATTTTATACAACTTTGCTCAATAGTTCAGTAGATCATTTGAGCGATAGCATTTATGGAATAAAATCTAAGAATATTAACATAGGTTTTCAATATACGTATCGCTGATTTATTCTTTTTTTAAGCAATCATTTAATTATTTAAACGCATAAACTATTAGATAAGATATAGAATTTATGTTTAAGACATTAAATTATTGTTAATGATACGTTACATTCTGGTTTTAAAATCGCGATAACAACCGTGTCAAAACAGTTGAATAAATATGCAATCACTTTTGATGTATATACGATTATCGTGAAGTACAGAAGAGATTTTATGTATTTGCATGAGATACGTGCTTGATCTTTATGTCATTTCACTCGTATTTCGTTCCATCTTATTGAAAGTATGTAAAATAAACGATTATCCTTATAAATTCAATGTTATTGTACATTCATGGTATTTCCTATGATATTAGAATACATATGGGCATCGGATATATGAAGACATAATTTGAAGAAGTGTTAACTAGACATTTGTACCCGACATTCGTAGAACATTATTCACACCATTGAAAAAGAAAAGACTTTCGTTCTATTATTGTGAGAATACTGTAATATTTTTTATGAAATATCAGCTCGCGATTTCAAATATTGTAGTTAAATAAAATTTAATTTTTTCCATAAAGTATTTCAATAAGCTAATACAACGTTTTATATTTCCTATTATTTCGAAGAATTCTAGCTCTTTTGCAGTTAATAACTAGCATACTGTTGTATAAAAGATATATCTCACCAAGAATAATATTTAATATAAATACTGTACAACAGGGCTATAATAATTATGAAATACTATTTTATTAAACGTCAATCGTTGTGACACTTTCAAGTCATAAAGAACATTTAAAAAAAAAGGTAAACAAATACCTTTTTAAATATTTTATCTCTTTTTGTAATAGTGTATGTTAAACATGACTAACCTCCCCTCGTTAATTGATTTGGTGTCGCAAGAGATGAACCTTGTTACTCGGAATTCAGACCGATTTTGAACTCATAAGCCGAAAGAAAGCACGGACGTAATCGGTTTCCCTTCCCGCGTCTACGGGGAGTCACGGGGCAAGGTGGGGAACAAAAGGCGGATGTGTCTCGCACGCATTCGGGAGAATTGTCTTTGCGCCTCGCACGCATTCGGGAGAGTTGGCTTCACGCCTCGCACGTGTTCGAGAGAGTTGGTTTCACGCCACAACCCCGGTCGAGAGTTTGCTTACCGCAAAAAAAAACTTTCCCGAACAGCTTGAAATCTCGATTAGTATATAAAAGTTCGTCAATAATGTATGATGGAATACTCAACGCAGGGAGATATTAATATGATATTCATCTATGATAAAAATGATCAGTGTTTAGGAGAAGCAGTTTGAGTGTACGAAGATACATTTTGTAATCGTAATTGACAATTACATAACATGTGCAAAGGTGGTCAAAAATTGTCGTCAAATTGGGAGTACCGTAAAAAAATGTATGAGGACAAAACTGTTAATTATGCTAAAATTAATGAAAATCTACATGATAATCTAAGACAATTTGAGTGTGAGAGTGGCATTTCTAAAACTAGCATACTACAGATGTAAAAGAAAGAGATTTTTAAAAGAAAATCTTAAATTTTTGGATATCAATATTAACAAATTGTTGGTCTATTTCACCTACCATTCATGTTAGGTGAAAATTATTTTTTGCATCGTCACAATTCGAAAAAATAGATAGTCTTATTTAAATGGACATGCTACATAATAAGAAAACTTGTGAATATTTATATATACTAATTGATACAAAACTTCATGAAATATGAGAAAACATGTAAAACTTAAAAATTGGAGCGCTAATTAAAATTTCCTTCCTTTAGTAAAAAAACTCTCTGTTTCAAATTCATCTGCCCGTATGCATAAAATTGTAAATTGTAATAAATATCTATAGCGCTGCAATTAGTAAATATATACAGTAAATATATACAATAACTGTATAGTTATAATATCTGTATAGTAATGATATTACAATTTAACATCGTTAAAAGAAATACTCTTTTTAATCATAACACTGTATTTAATAATAACAATTTATTTTAACAATAGAACTAATAAATTGTAATATATTTGAACATTATATTCTGCAACATTTTTATTGTATTGTGTACATATACAGTTTAATTTGATATTATAATATTACATTCTTCATTATTTTAATATTTATTTTAGTATTACAGCGCATAAGTAGAGACAATTAACTACATTTAAGCTTTATATAATCCACTCTATATCATATGATTCAAATCCTGCCAGACAACCATTCTTCCTTAATCATATCACTAGCTTTTTCTGCGATCATAATAGTAGGCGCATTCGTATTCCCCCTAATAATCTTTGGCATAATTGAAGCATCCACAACTCTCAAACCATCGATCCCATAAACCCTCAAACTCTCATCTACGACAGCCTCAGGATCCGATTTTGGCCCCATCTTGCATGTCCCAACTGGATGGAACATAGTCATAGTATACTCCGTTATCACACATTTCCAATAATCCCTAGCACCAAACTCAAATTGTCTACAAGCAGGTAAAGGCTTATTCATCAACTTAAAATCATGCTTCTTAAACGATTCTGTATCAAACAATTTTAGAACTACTTCTATCCCTTCCACCAATACGTCTAAATCACTATTATTTGTAAAATAACCAGGGTAAATTAAAGGTGACGTCCAGAAAGGATCACTCTCATTTAACAATATAAATCCTCTGCTTTTAGGTGACAATAAAATTACAATAATAGATATAGCATCGTAATAAGATAATGGGACGACACTTTCATCAGAAAATTCGGTTGGATTATTTAGAAAATCTTCATGATTAGATGCAAGGAAAGAAACTTGGATATCAGGCACGCCATTCTCATGTTGGAACATTGTTTGTAAGAAAACAGAGACACTAGTAGTACCAATTGCAGATAAAGGTCCTCTATGTGACTTCTGATAAGACAAAATATCTTCCTCCTTCATGAAGATATTCTCATATGTAGAAGTAAAATTCAGTGCAATTACAAGACCACTCGTTGTTACATGATCCTGAAGATTCTTTCCAACCGATAAATTACTAATTAGTTGAATACCACATTTCTCCAATTCTTCTCTTGGTCCAATTCCAGAGAGCATCAGGATTTTTGGTGAATTAATCGATCCAGCTGAGAGAATCATTTCCTTTTTAACAAAAACAGTATTTAATTTAGTTCGGTTGTTTCCTGAGGTATATTCGACGCCTGTTATACGTCTTTTTGTGTGGTCTACAAGCAATTTCGTAACGTACGATTCAGTTTTAATGGTTAGATTCTTGCGTTTCCGTCTGACAGGTCGTATGAAAGCATTATTTGTGCTTTGACGTATTCCATTAACTGAGGTCGTTTGTAGCTTCATGAGACCTACTTGGTTCTTTGCGTTAACATCCACGACTTTGTAATCGAGTTCTTGCCACGCATTCAGCAAGATTTCGGCGTTAATATCGATATATGGAAATTGTTGTACCGATAGGTAACCATGTTGCTTATGATAGAGTGGATTGTCTTTCACTATCTGGAAAAAATGAGAATAACAATAATAATTTTAGAAGAATTTTAATTTTGTTTGATTTGTTTGATCTTGTTTCAATTTGATTTAATATAAATTTAGTGTGTTACGAATTTATCACTGCTAAAATGAATTATCATTTGTGTTTTTAATAGATATTATTTAGAAGAAAACTATGCGTTATACTTTACATATATATTTTCAACGTATCTATAGTAGATGCAAAATATGTATAATGAATCAGAGAATTGTAGATAAATCTGTTAAAATATTTAGTGTGGTAAAAATTAACTTAAATTCGTTCTAATTGTCGAAAATTTCAATTGATCAGCGTTAAAACAGTATAATATAATAATAATATTCATGTATTGTGTACATATATTGCAAGACTTCAAAAAATTACCACACAACAAAGCAAAATACCACCCAATTATTCACCATAAATAAATCAATATCTTTTTGTAGAGCAAGATCTGCTACATCAATTGAAAAAAATATATAAATAAAACAATTATATACTATGAAACAAACATTACGCGATTTTATCTAAAAAATTCATCAATATTCATATCCATCTAAAACAAACTAATTACATTAAATTACTACTCGAAACAAAACACACTCAATTTAAAACAGTTTTCGAACGAATATTTATGAGGGTAATTATATTTACAGATTCTCATCTTGTTTAGAAAATACAACCTATTTTGATTATAATTAGAATAATAATAAACAATAAATATACATTGTATACAGTTTAATCTTATTGTAAATGATAACATATATTCTAATTAAGTTTGTTACCTGTGGATCCCTATTATTTTCTGACTTCAGAAAGTATGGTAGAACTTCTTCGTAACTCCAACCACGATTTCCTGCATCTGCCCATTCGTCATAATCTTTTGCATTACCACGAACATATAGCATATAATTGATAGTACTGGAACCACCCATCACCTGTAAGTATGATAATAAATTTTTGATACTAGAACAACTTCAACCTTTTTTAAATACCAGAATTACATCCAGGATATTTGTGGAAAATTTCACGAATATGACTATAATAGTCGCGTTCTATTACATTCATGATGTTTCGATATATTTATTATATTGTATATTGTATACACACACACACACATATAAGATGTGATATATATGTATATGTATATATATACATATAAACTCTTCTATGTTTTATGTTCGAGTACATTTGTCATTATAATCACCTATTATACTAATTGTATACAAATAAATGGGAATTTTAAACTTTTTTTTTTCTTGTTGACAATAACTCAGCTTCTCTTCTATAATTATAGAATGCTAAAATATCGAAATATGTGTCTACGTACTTTACCCCTTGGCATCGCACAACCTCCATTTTTTCTGGATCGACAAGAATGCTGCTCCGGTCGCATGCGATACATCCAATCGATATTGCTACTTGATAATATAGTGGCTAAAGCCGGAATATCAGCTACCTCTGGTTCTTCTATACCAGCCTCCAATAATAATATCTAAAAATGTAATTCAAAGTATTCAAAGTATTTAAAATATTCAAAATACTTCATCACAAATTGTTACAGTGTAAATTGACTTAATGTTTGAAAACTTTTGGAAGTGATTGTAGATGGAACGAAACTCACTACTTCAAAAAGTAAAACTAATCCTTATTCCTAAACAAGAATCATCTGTGATCTGTTTCTCAGTACATTTTAAACGAGAATTTCAACAAAATCTGAAAACCTGAGAAACGTTCCAAATTGAGATCAAAGGAATTGGTCAATAATTTATTTCGGTAGATTGTTACTGAATAGTGAAATGACGATTAATGTTGTTGTTAGCGCGCTCGAATGCGAGATCTTTTTCTTCGGTGGACTGTATTTTATTTTAATTTTTGCACGCTAGTATGGGTGGGGCGTTAGCCCTTGCTTTTAATTTTACAGAGATAATCGCGTTAGCTTGAACGTTATAAGAATTCTCGCTAGATTTGACACGCGTATTGATAAGACAAATACTTGTTCGCTCTTTGAAATTTCAGACTCTTCTCTTTCTTTGTTGAGGTGTGAACCGCTTCTTTCTAGCTACGCGACACTTCACTAATGACATCCGAAAGAATTCTCTTTGTTCTGGGACCGAGGAAAGACTCTAAATCTCCTCGCCCCCCCCCCACCCCCCCTTATCCTAGAGCGGTCGCGTAGCTCGAAATTTAGACAAAGGCTCGCGTGAACGTCGCACGACGTGTCCATATATGGTCATGAATCTAGGTATGCTTAGCCTTACCTAGATTCATTGTTATTACTTTTGAACCACGAAAGTCGTTGCGCCCGTTTCCTTGTTTATGTTTTCGAGCTACGAAAAATCGTTACGCTTGTTCTAGAGAGTTCCCTACGCTATGACCCTGAGGGGAGGTGGCGGAAAAGGTGGAACTCTCGCGAACAGTTGTATTGGATTATCTAACTTTGAAAACAACAAAATATCGTTGAGTAACAATAGCTTTAGCACATATTCCGTAATTAGCCTTCACTTTCTTCAGTTATTATATAATTTTAAAGACACAAATCGGCATAGATACCTGCACGTTAGTAATAAAACAAATATTTAATTTTATGAGTACCTTCCAATGTTTCACTTCGCTTAATCTGTTTGCAACGACACATCCGGCTGATCCAGCTCCCACAATAATAAAATCATATTCTTCCTCTGAAAAATTCATATATAAAATAAGATTTTAGTCAGAAAATGTGGGACATATATGTAAATAATAATAATATTAAATATATTTATGGCTATTATAAAATATATAATGTTTTAAATTATTATATAAAATTACGCATAACTTATTTATATATTTTTCATTGAAGTTTCAGTCTACACGAAAATAGAGCTCGAAAATTTATTAAGAACTACCACATGTTCGCTGTTATATAATTTTTAATCAGCATAAAAAGTACAAATAAGTGTATAATATATTGAGTGACATCGTTAATTTTTGATAAATTTCTACGAAAAAATGTTTGCGTCAAATTCTCCAACATCATGTTAAGCACAATGACTCCATAATGTTGACATTTACAGGACATTAACAGGATCGAAATAACATGTTTCGGTAATAGTAACAGTTCAGTAATAGTATAGTAAATGTGGCGTGTTTAATACAAGCACATGTTATTGCTAGATAAAATATAATTATACAATTTTTGTATACTTTTGGTATACATTTGGTATACATTTGGTATTTCATTTTAAAATACTGATAATTACAATTGAAATCTATAGAGTGCTGCAAGGTGTTCAAACTCTGCCATCGTGTTTTGCAGGTAAAAATATCATCTAGCAAAAAGTCTATAAATGCTTGGTTAACAAGTTGTAAGAAGAAAAAATGAACGTAAACTATGTTTACATTTGAAAGTATCAGCCTCCACTATTGATACAAAGATATCGAGACTATTATATCTTAAACTGATATCTTTATTATAACTTTTTATTGAATGAATTAATTTTTTGGCTACGTAATATTTTAGTCTTAATTTTACCTGTATTTTCCGTCATTATAACTGAATTATTTTTGTCTGTATCTACCTATATCCTTATTTGGATACGAATCTTCAGAATGATCGGAAAGATTAGCGACGAGTGTGAGAAACATAAGGGTGGATGGTTGACAGGCTGACAGTGTGGAATTAGGTGTGCAGAAGCTTGATAAATTTGGAGGTACCCACGACATCTTTTTGGTTATTAGATTATGACCTTCTTGGTTGTCCGGAATTTTTCGTCTTCTCGATGACTTACTTTACTGTTAAGAACAATTATAAATAGTTAAGTATTATACACATATACACGCTATTTCCAATTTAACTAAAAATGATCAACTATTTGAAAAAACATGAAAAATATGAGAAAATATTTTAGAAATATATTAAGGAACACATGTCATGCAATGCTCTTACCCGTTTGCCTTTGTAAAGACTCTCAAACGACTAGTGAACGTCAAACTAAAATTTTTAAGTGAACTGTATTATCTTTAATTACATATTCTTACAACTGATATACTTATTTTTTTATTACATACACTACCATCTTTTACTACATATTCGTCAAGTATTATCTAGCAGATACTAACAAATGATATAATTAATGCGTTAGCAACCAAATTTGCAAATAATTTCAGTGATTTCAGCTATTTTCAAGAATTCAAGAAAATTGAGAACAGAGTGCACATACAGGCTAATATACACTTCCAAGTTTGAAAACTCTTTTGAAGAGCCATAATTTTGACGAATACCTAATAGTATCAAAATATTTTAAAATCTCTAGATCTGCAATACCTAATCTTTTAATCAAACAGGCTCCCCTGCTTGATATTCGCACTTCTCATTCTATACAACCGGACTTAGTTATGCCCAAAAAAGAAACGTGTCAAATTTCTCGGACAGCTTCTGGTCACTTGCAATTTTCAGGTTTCTTACGTTCCTAGTAAAATTAATTAATTATATTATTAAAAATGTATATATTAGTAATTAATTTTTATATTAAAAATTACTTAAATAATAGCAATATAGTGATATTTATTTCCACAGCACGAATATACGACACACATGATATTTGTAGGTACATCGAGTTCAATCGAGATTTAAATGCGATGGTTTTTTATCGTTTCACAGTTTCGAGCATGAACTGTTGATGAGGGAATCGGAATATAACTGGTCACATATATACGACATGGCAGGCAAAAAGTTGCCGAAGCCTGACTCAGAAATTATTCAAGATTACGCGGATTATTTAGCATATAATAAGCTAGATAAGATAAGAATTCAGGTTAAGTTACTTTATTATATCCGTCTGACGCATGGTTGCATATAATTGCATATAAACTTTGAAACGTATGTAGCGATAATTATACGCTTATTCATTGTAGTTTTTTGCGAATCTCTCAGAAAATGAAATCAATCACCGGTAGTATTCAAAGGGAAAAGTTATTCAAAATGTCGTTATCTATAACACATCAACAATTTTACCAAGAAATCGTTGACATTTAAAAATTTCTGATGTATTCCAAGTATAACAATGTTATTATTTAACAACGAATATTTTATAAAATTTAAGAACAATTTAGAAATTCATAGTACTCCAGTATAATAATAAAAAGTAAACGTATATTAAAAGTATTTAATTTAATGTAGAATATTTTAAAAAATGCTAGCGCAATAAAATTTATATTAAACGAAAATCATAAAAGAGACACAAAGAATCTTCGAATCTTCTAGAATCTGCACAATTCCTACAAGACATAAGGGTGCTGAAGACTATAAATGACACTCAGCAGTATAGACGAATGTCAATTGAATTCTATGCCAGCTACCGAACGAGTGGGGCGAGCTGTAGCGCTTTTGAATAAACGTCGAATTATACAAATGTGTAATTGTATAAATTATATAATTGTATATATCTTTCTTATATTATTAAAAGTAAAATACTTTTTACGATATATACGTGTGTACACCTCGGCATCTTGATACACGTGTCCTTGATTGCGCTATTTTTCCGCACATACGTATATGAACATAAAATAGAAATTAGATAATAATAACGGTAGCCAGCTATTAGTAACACAGTCGTTGCAAACTTAGACGCACAGTTTTTTAAAGATAGAACTATAGCGATTTTCTGAAGATGTAGATTCATATTTTTAAAGCCACGAATAATTTTTTGATACATAATTTCCTGATTCTATATAAGAAATGATGCTTATGATCAGGATTAGGATCAGGATTTTTGATCACTTGAATATTAACAAAATTTGACAGAAAGAAAGTTCAGAAATTTGAGTACAGTAATTCTTTGAAATAAACCAAGTAAAGACGATTTATTTAACAGAACACACACGCGATCTACACAATACAATATATAATATTGAAAAATGGAATAAATCAAATATGATAAACCTATTTAACACAACACAAACACTATCCATATAGTATAATATGTGGTATTAAAAATATTTTTCATATCTGCATTTTTTAGATCAAATGAATATTTAGTCCATTAGGGAAAGCCATCAGTTAAAGATATCATTTGAGAATCATTCACAAAAATAAATTACTTATGAATAAAATATCAATTCATCAATTCAAATATACAAGAATATTTGAAAGCCAATGTGAAACAAAGATATTCAAGTACACTCAGAATGAAAACAGTTCATTAAAAGCACTGAATTCTTGAACACTTTGCAGTATTAAATATGTAACTATCCCATTTGATTTCTAATATGTGTTATTGTCAATGTTTTTTTATTGATAATTATTACTATTAATTGCCATTATATGATATCACGTTTTAAATTTCATTCAGGAAAAAAATAGCTATCGAATGGCTATCACTACTTCTGTTGAAACAATAATAGCTATCGCTATTTCTACAACATAATCTTTTTTTTCTTTCACGGTGCTTGAATTCCCAATACGATGGTATGAACCGTAGAGGTGTCCTGCAGCTCGCTAACGTTTAGTCAACGCCATGAAACTGTATTGCCGAATAATGTATTATAATAAATCGTTGATTTTGACTAAACAATATATTTATAAGTAGTAAAAGTAGTAATAGGTTACAAATTGAGATAGGAAGCTAAATTTTAGAATTAAAATTGCACAGAATTGAAATCGTTGGAAAGTCTTCAGTTATAGCCACTACTCTGACTAAAATTGTTATAATTACAGAATTATAAAACCTCATATACTAATGCTTATCGACTAAAAGTATTCTCACTATCGGATGAAGGACGTGATATTAGATGCACGAGGTGTTGGATGAACGTAAGCAATACAATTGCATGAAATGTAAATATTTACCATTTCAAGTGACGCGACAGATTGTGATTCTGTTTATGGAGATTCATTAGATAATTGATCAGATCTGGTATTTAATTACTTGTTACCTTTGAGAGTATCAGAATGACCGACGACACAATGATATCAAAATGAAATGTCTTATGCAATTTTGCAGGAAATCGGATATTC
This sequence comes from Melipona beecheii, assembly GCA_032399605.1. Classification (NCBI taxonomy): domain Eukaryota; kingdom Metazoa; phylum Arthropoda; class Insecta; order Hymenoptera; family Apidae; genus Melipona; species Melipona beecheii. The sequence goes on from JAUCMO010000498.1 coordinate 4,426,770, forward strand.
TGACCTTTCTATAATCGTTAACACGATTACTGTGAATTTGAATAAATACATAGACTTATAACATGTATATTTCTAGAGTCTCTAGTCACTTGCAGCTTATCACATTTTTTGACAAATTATAATATAGAGAAATGTACGTGGTAATAATTAATTTTTGCAGAATTAGCTGTAATATTAATACAAACAAATTTCATTCAATGGCACAAACAAACAACATATATAATATTTGTACATAAGTCAATTCCCGATTTAAATGGCACAGTTTTTAATTCGTTTCATTCCTTTTATAGTTACGTAGATATGATGCTAAAACATGTCATTTATACATTACAGTTTCGATATCGAAAGAGTAAGTGATGTCTGATAAGTAATAATGAGGTAAAGCTAATCGTTACAGAGAACAAATAAAAATGTATGTCATGACTATAATGCATCTAGAGTATGTAAAAATATAAAGTACAAAAAGGAAATATAGTGAAGTAAAAAAATTGCTTCTTTTTCGACAGCTTTTGTATATATTGTATATGGCATTTTGAACTTTTTTCTTTACATATAATCAGGAATTGAAGTTCAAAAATTTTGGGAAAAATCGAGAATTGAACCTCGAATATTCTCAAAAATGTTCCGACATTTTAACTCAAATTCTGCTTATTTATGTGCATCTGTGATATATTTCCAAGCATAGATGTTACGTCAGCCATCTTTCCTCTTTATTATGTATCCTCTTTTATGAATTCTAATACACATAGTTCCTAATAACAGAGTTCTACGATAACTACAGTTGCATATGTTGATTCTATGTGACATTCGTACATTACAGTATAGAAAATGACATCATTTAAGGAATTTGTTCGAAAAATAAATATTTCAAGCTACAATTACAGACTACTTCACTATGATTGGATTGAGGACAATAACATAATACATTGATGACATTTATTGTTAGTTTACTTATAATGCACATATGTCTTATAATCTCGCATATATTGTTCATGTTTTGATTAAGCACACAAATTTTGAACTTCTATGAAGGAACCGGCATATCATTGGTTACTTAGCTAGTAAATTAGTAGCGTGATAAGTAAAAAATGACAGTAGAAATTATCCGAGATTACCGTAGAAGGTTAAGCAGACCATTTTGTACATAATAAATTAATAAATAATAAATAAGAATTTTTGCGAGTTTATTACATTCGGCGAGACTCATGGCTAAACGCCTCTGCTTCTATACATTCGAGTTAGAGGTGCAGATGAGCAGTCTGAGGGCGGTGATGCTTTGACAGAATAGAGACATAAAATTCTGTTGTTTCATAAAAAAAGAGGATAAAAGAATATTATATTTCTGTTCTTTCAAAAAAGATAATGATTTGCCGCAAATCGCTCGTCTACACGGGTCTAACATTAACTGCTTGTTCTTAGCTTAGCTGTTAATTGCTTGTTCTTTTATATAATAATAATTTTATATATAGTAAATTTCATAAGATTGAAGGATGTACCTTCCAAAAGAATGAATTGTCGAAGCCAGGATTTTATATCTTTGGAGTTTTACATCCCTTATAACTCCCTTCAAATTTCATCCCGGTCGGTGGCTATTCAAATTAAATAAATGTATGGTTAACGATGGCCAATGGCCAATCAAAATAATTTTAAGAAGCAATTTAGTTGGTTAAAATTTTTTTTTAAATAATGAAGTATAAATTATTACATATTTAAAATGTATATTATTATTAAAACATGGATAGGTAGCTATTTTTTTGATATGTATATACATAAATAAATAATATAAAATGAAATAACTTTAGATACTGACTTCTTATATCGAAGTCTGGAGGCGGTATACATATGTATTTATACCTCTTTTGTGCCTGGATATATAGAATTGACAATATTGTAACGAATATAATTTTTCTGAACCACTTTGTATCATTTCGCTTAACGTAGTTCTCCAATTCACCGTTGTTTAAGCGTAGAGTGCACTAAAAAACCAATGATATTTTTCTTGTTTCAAACTTTGAGACACGAAGCCCTATTTCATGTCTGGTCTATTCTATTCTTAATCAATGATATTAGTACAGACGAGATATATAACCTATCATATATGTACTTCGTCTGTGCCGTAAAACATTCGCAGCCGATAACGTAGTCTTACGTCATTTCAAATTCTTCAGATGAATGCCGATAAGAACAAAGTTCTACGTCATTTTAAATTTATTTATTGAATACTAGCAATGTAGTTCTACTAGTCATTTAAAAATTGACACATCTACTAGCTATGAGGATTATATATTGCACCAAATGGCTGAATACAATTTTCATTTGTCTAATAAATATATGAACATTCAACAAATAAATGAACAACTAAGTGAACAAATGTTGCAACTATCCAAACTGTAATAATATCGCTGAAGATAGTTAATAGAGCTGTTCTGGAGCAGAATAGAACACCCCGAGACAAGACTCAGGTCAGGTTCTAGGAACACTTTACCCTCTTAAGAATTTCCAGATGTCCTGGCATTCTCCGATCTAAGGCCATTTTCTCTTGTCCTAAGAAGCAAAATCAGCGTGCGAAAAGATTCGGTAAGGGTATAAACAAAGTCTGTTTAACCCTTAGAGCGCGGACGACGTTCTGCCGATGCGCTCCAAAGAGACTGCGCGCGCTTAGCACTGACGATCGCTATGGACGGAATACTTTTCGCCTGTGCGGCCTGGGCTCGGTCGCGCGCTGAGCTCGCGACAAATAATAAAAGAACGTTATTTTCAAGCATCAATTATCTATTAGAATCAGTAAAATTTACAATATAACTTAACATAAAAATAAGGAACAAAAACTAAACGCAATAAATTTAACAAAAATTAATATTTTATTTGTGTATGATAAATTTTAAATAAATAATTATCAATACATACACCGACATTTTCTGCATTGATATCGCGTGTCTCGTCTTATTTTATGTTTCGCACAAACAACGCATTTTCTTTTTGCTGATTTACCCGCTTCATTCGGATATTTGACAAAAAATGCTATTGTTTGTTTCATTATTTATCTTTCTTTACTGCCGTTGCTAAAAAACACACATATATTTGTATCACATAAAGTTACATGTAATACTATTACATGGAAGACCGAAAAAAATTGAAAAACGTATATATGCGTCCCTGCTGGTGACTCTCACCAGACGCATATATGCGGTCATAGTCCACACAGATTGCTTTCGCCGGACGCATATATGCGGCCATAGCGCTTTAAGGGTTAAACAAAGGGATTCTTGGCTGGCATCAAGAAGTCACGTAGGCGCATTCGCTCTTATAAGAGACAGTTTCTTAGCACAAGCTGGTCTAACACAAAGAGACACCCAATACACGTCTCCCAGACTCGTATCATATCTGTATACATTCTTATTGAATATACTTATTTCAAAGTCTACAATTTCTATTTATTGCAATATCTCTCCGACGGCTGTTAAAGGCAGAACGGGAAAACCTCAGCAAAGTGGGCAACATTTCACACAATCACCATTGCGTTGAGACAACAGCAGTCAAATTTGCAAAGTGAACGTAATAACACTTGTATCATAAGAAATTGATTATTCATTAAAATTTTTTATCAAAATCTTTATTTATTATCAGTATCTTTATTTCAAATTTTTATTAAGTTATATGTGTATATATATTGTTAGACTTTTGGGAATCATGTGCGGTGTACAGGTAAACGCCTCGCCGAACACGAATGTGTTAATATTTTGTTCTTAATGTCTTTATTACAAACGGGAGTTAATTACTAAAGTATTCAATAATGTCGAGTTTCCAAAGAATCTGCAAATATTTCTTTTATGCGATAATAATCGGAGAAATTGAGGTTTGTAGAGCGATGTGTTCTTCGAAGACAAGAAAATAAGCGACAGTCACAAGGGGGAAGAAATATAATGTAAGGCAGCGTTGATCGTCCGTTTTTAGTTCGATTTAGTTTTGAAATTTACGTTACCAGTTTGTCGAACGACGTCAATTCGTTCAACGTTTATTCCATATTCGTCACGAACTTCCGGCAAGCCTGTTTCAATTCTAACTATATTTGCCGGATGTATTTTACGATTATTATAACCCCATATATTAGATGAACTCAGAATCGGAGAAGTTCTAGCGAATACAGGAAGTATGGAAAGATAATTCAAATAATAAATCACGTGCAAAAAAGAAAAATTAATTAATTAATAATTATAGGTAATAAATTAAAAGAGAAGGAAATACATGATTACTTTATCAATGAATATGTTATTATATAATTAATTATACATCTCCGCTCAAAAATCTTGAGACAAACATTCATTTTAAAAATTAAATAAACGTATTTGTTATGCAATAAAGAATCTATGAAGCGTTAACACATTAAGAGTTGTATTAGAAAATAATTGTGCAATTGAAAAATTTTATTATCTACTGAAATATCAGATAAATACTAAGTTAAAAATAAAATCTTTGTTTTCTATACAAAACATAAATCATATTAATCTTACCTAATTAATGTTATATTTAATATTTAATTACTTCTGCAATTATCCATCGTTTCAAAAAAAATGTTTAAAACAAACTTGGAGAACTTGTTCTAGATGATCTCACCTCCACTCTCTTTTAAATGAAATTATACATCTCTTTACCTATTAATAGATTCTGCTTTCTTCGTAAGAACAAGTATTAACCTACGTACGTCGTTAATAAAAATTATTAGTTTAGGAGAAATATTTTATGAAACATATTGCACGAAAGAGAAAGACAACATAAGAATGTTATCTTTTATATGACAGATTGGTAATTTTAACGCGTTCGATATAATTTAATTTACCATTTTCTAGAAATCGTTTTCAACGTGGCGCAATACATGAACTTCCAAGGGATATCGACGAATTGATAAGAGACATCGGAGATGTCACCAAACCAGTGGATCAACGGCATCGATCCGTTGCTGATCGACAATTTGATTTTACGTACCCGTAGATCGTTCGTTTAAGGTACACACTTAGGTCAACTATCAAAGCATCCTGCAAATATGTGTGGTCGAAAGGCTGATCTGTGGATTGGTGAGCAGTATCACCCTGTCGCCAACGGAGAACACTGTGTCTAACACGACCGAATGTTCAACGGCGACATTGAACTTGACAATAAATTGCACGAATGAGTAATCAACGTGACGCACGTCAATTCTCCTATTTTCTGTCTGGTCGGCGATGACATATTATCGTGAAATGAATCGTGAATAAAAGGAAATAAAACGTTCGTGACTTTCAAAATCGTGCTTTGTATACGCCATGTGCGATTTAAATGTTAGAGAAGTTTGAATGTCAGTTAGTATGTATGTTTCGAATGTATACTAAAAATACACTGGATTAACGGGGGAAATATATTAGTAGTTACGAAGGTTTTTGTGCTAGTCATCATTTTTCTCGAATATTTCCTTGGAGTCCTCTAAAGTTACTCTCAAAGAGTGATTCGTGGAATTATGAACATATATTATATTCACGGAATATAATATAATAAAGCAGAATATAAAGTAGAATATTATAGAATATACTAAAGTAGAATATATATTATTCACGGAATGTAATAAAGTTCAATAATTTTGGCTTCAATTATATTAAAATTAGGAATTTTACGAATTATGTATATATATTTGAATTTATATGTGAACATTTATTTATAATGAATTTTATTTAATTAATTTATTTGGAATTTTATTTTCAAGAATAATATATATGTGTCTATTTCTTCAATTGTTTATATAGGAATTATATTAATAAGGACGTTAATACGGAATCATATAAATAATTATAATTATATTAAAATAATATAATTAATATAATTATATTAATAATTATGTTCATAATAAAATTAAGATTTTTTTGGTAGATATCATACAGTAATTAGTCATGCCCTGATTTCTTCTGGATTGTTTCATTTAATTAATTTAATTTACATTGAACAAATAATTGATAAATTTATTCAAATTCATTAATATTCATTAATATTATATCAGAATATATATTATATTCATAAAATATAATGAAGTAGAATACGTATTATGTTCATAAGATATTTTAATATGTTCAATATAATATAAATGTTCTAATATTTGAATAATAATAATATTTTATGTATATATCTAAAATGTGTGTGTGTGTGTGTGTGTAATGTATCATACATGAATATGTGATACATTATGTGATTTTCTATTTTTATTGAAACGTCAATAGTTAACAGTTGTTATAACTGATCACGTAAGAAAAAATTAGGGAAACGAAAACACGGTTGCTCGAAGGTGACCGGCGATTAACATAATACTTATAATAAACGAAATTATCGATATCGCATGACCAGTTGAAGTTTGAAGGCTTGTGTAACACGAAAGTGAAATAATATTGTGAAGGCGATAAAGTTTATTTTAACTTCCGTTATTAATTTCTAAGATATATTTCCATTTACCAGCAAATCCAGGTATATTCAAAAATATATATAATAAAATATATAATAAAATAATTCGAAGTGCTTGAAAATTTGCACTCTAGTACCAATCTTTCTAAGAAAAGATACAACTAGATCGCATATTCTTATGCAAATTCATACAACATTTGAGAATGTAATGAAGAAAATAAAAGAAATTGTTACTTGCATTCTGTGCAATTTTCCAATTATTCGTCGATCTAGGTATTATACCTTGTCGAATTTTAAAATTTTTATCTGGAAAGTTAATAAATTGAACGGTGATTTTTTAGTTCTGCGACGAATAATTCTATAAATTACTCGATGAATTAATGAATTAACCGGGTTTTGGAAACTTGAGAGAATATAATTAGATAGTAATTATTATTATAAAATATTTATTTGATTTCCCTTTCCCGCCTAAAAAAATTCAAAATAAAAGACTTCAGTTGTGTTTTCGGATTATTAGAAATGTATTGTTTCAGCTCATAGCGCTAGAAAACACGTCAGACGGTGATTTATCGAGTATAAAAATGGAGTGGAAACAAACAATCGAATCGATCACATTTTCTTGTAAAGCTGCACGCAACAATCCAAGCCTGGGTTATGAATTGTGTAAACTAACCAATACGAAGATTTTATTTAAAATAATTTTTGAGGATAATACAATAGCGCATGAGCTGAACTTAAGAGCCGAAGTAGAATGGCCACCAACGTGGAGCAGAAATCTTGAAACGATGAAGGTAAACAATAGAATTGAAGAAGAGATTCTATTTATTTAACATGTTGACTGTCAGGTGAAATGTACACTTTTTATCTATACTAATATTTAATTATAAAATGAATGTGCAACGAATTTCTTATTTCATAGTATCAATTCAAAATTTCGATATTATTCTTATATCATTCCGCTTTGTATTATTGTAACATATATAAAATATAAAATATATTATTATATAATATTAAATCAATAAATTTTAATATTACGTTGAATAAATTACTACATTGTAATATATATACACATATAATGTAATTTATCATTGATACGAAATTATTGTGTTAATTCAAAATGATAACATTGTTTTAATAAAATAAATTAATCGTTATAGCTTTGAAATATTTGCATTGCATGGATACTTCAATTGTCAATGATCAGTCAATGTGTTAATATCAAGATTATTACCAATTAATCTTTTTATTTACTTTTGCGCAATGTAGGCGGAGTTTACATTTATAAAGCGGGAAAAAAGGCCATGGATGAATTACGGTTTTTATGTAACGAACGTGACTGGGACCGCGGAGTTTATTCAAATATATAGAGAATACCAAGTAGTTTCGAATGAACCACTTTCGAATCTAATTCATCTGTTAGTTGTTCGAGCGAAGAAAAAAGATTTCTTGCAAATTGTACCTATTGGCAGACACATACTAGCCCAACTGAACCCAAGTGAGTATCATTTTCTTTTTCTCTTTCTGTCAATAAAATCTGCTCATTTCTAATTCATAGTTTACTGACTGATAAATTTGAAAAATATAGAAAATTGATAAAGTGATCCTTGCGTAGAAAGTGTTTTTCATTTGTTATTTAAATCACTCTTTTTTTATTCATACTAGTTGTAAGTGACATTATCTTTTACGATTAATTTGAAATATCTTTTGATGAAAACACAACTTACATTCTTCAATATAATTTTTCCAAAAAGAACTGCTTAATACGTTTGCTTTTCTCCAGTGATAATTTTTTCGGGCGATAAACACGAATAATTTCAATCTAAACATTATTTTTTTTTCTACTCTTGATGCAATAAATTAATTTGATTTAGTGTTTGATTAACGTGTAAATCCTATTACTATTGTACTAACATTCATGATTAACTCTACAGGAATCAATTTTTTATATTTAAATTTACCAGACCACGATACAAACAATAATACAGCTTAATTTCTAGATTTTATTGAATTAATTTTTAGATTTATTGAAAACGAGGTCATCAGTCAGAAATAACTTTGGAATTGCTTTTAGGGAGCACCACATCACGATCGTACAACCCTGTCCCACCGTGCTTACACCCTGACGACATGGCGTCAAACTACACAACCGATTGCCTGTGTTTCATGATCAAGAAGTATCCAAATGGCGTTCTCAGTCCGTGCATAACAGCTCTTGAGGTTGGCCAGAACCTACTCTTGAGCCAATCTGTAGGTTCCTTCGTAATAGGAACCTATGATCGTTTTTCTGTCATTCACATGCTTGCTGGTGGCACAGGTTTAACAGTGATGCTTGGTATCATTCAACGAGCTTTGGTCAGACGTAGCGTGTCAGTATTCCTACCATTTTCTAAAGTGTCTATCTTGTTTAATATATCCAAAGAACTTGTAGAATTTGATCGTTTGTCTCTCAATTTTTCCGAATTTCATTACATTGTAATTCGTTAGGCTACCTCGAGTTCTTTACACTACTATGTCAAAAATCTTAATTTTTGTTTGGCATGGCCCAGTTCTTTTTCTGAAGTCTTGAATTATTACATATACTTTCGTATAGATCTGTTGTGTTTTAAATTTAAGTTCAAATTAAAAAGTTAGCGTTAGTTCCTGTTTCTTGTGTATTTCGATGAATTGCGTGAATTCACATTTAACTTATTTTTAATTTTCATCTTATCTGGAAGAAGTTTCCAAGTAATTTCTGATCTAGTAATTTATGCTAATCCCGCAGGAAGACTATAAATTTACTCAACTTCAACAAAGACGAAGAGAGTATGTTCTACGTGCAGCAATTGGAGAGAGTTAGCGGAGAGAAGTGAGTACCATCAATTGTCTCTGAATATTTTGAGATATTATATATTTCACAATGTGTTTCAGATTAAAAGTTACGCATATTCTTTCGCAACCCAAAAGCACGTGGACAGGCAGACGTGGCATGGTGTCTCATGAATTATTAGAAGAATTAGTTGGAAAAAATAATCCCGATGCGTGTGTTTTCATATGTGGTCCTCTATTATTCTTGCAGGCTGCGAAGACGTAAGAACGAGATAAAAACTTAAACTTTAAACTCCAAATTCTAATTGTGAACTCTGGTCTTTAAGCCTGAGATTTTAAGTTTAATTCCAATGTTCCAACTTTACGCTCTGACTACAAATTCAAATTCTAAATCACCGACTCAAGACTATAATTATAATTTTAAACTCTGATTTACGACTCTAAACTCCAGATCTAACTTTAACTTTCGACTCTGACTATAATTTCGTAGTTAGACTCTAACTATAATTTTAAATTCTAGTCTTTGATTCTAAACTTTTCTCAAATTTCAATGGTAGATTACAGCTATAATTCTAGACGCTAAATCTAGACTCTTTAAAATACTTAACACGCTTGTAACCTTTCATTTCTTTATTTTTCTTAAATTTCTTTTATTTTTTTGTTTCATTTTTTTTATATATTTCAATTAATCGCACACATGTTTTTCAGATCCCTTCGAGATCATCTTGACTGGAAGTCCTATCAAATGTACGAGTTCGATTAGCCGTGCTCATCGAATGTGCGCTCCCTCTCTTTTGATAGAAAACGTTGGAACAACGGCGTACAAATACGCTTGTTATCAATTTTTCCAAAATTTACGAACATAGTTATACGAACATAGTTATCTAACTGTTATTTAGTCACGAAGAGTCTAAAGACGAACTGAATTAAATCAGTCGATGTATAGATTTAACGACATTCAATTTTAATCACTGGACTACGAATTTTTATGTAAATTCAGATTTTAAAAATTTGACGATAATTAAAAAGAAATCGGAGCTGATCTAAAATTTAACTGTCGAAAGTAGGGTATTTAGAAGATAAAACAAGCTTAGAAAAATCTTCAAGTGCACAAAAATTCGCGTATATGGTTTTTGAAAAGTACCTCTTTCGATACTTTCCCATTTCCGCCTAGTCTCGGTGTTATGCGTGCAAGTTTTCATCGGCAGTTCGACTCCCTTGTAACATTTACATTCAATTTCTAGCGACAGATATCAGATTTTATTCCAGAAAATGAATCCTGTTGTTTTTAATGTTTTGCAATTGGCACTTTCTTGCAACAACTCGATAAGAGGACGCAGATTCAATTACAGATTGAATATAGGATTATCAGTTTATAGATTCATGACAAAAGTGACATTGTAAATACACCACAGATTTCACAATTTTTCCGAACGAGTTCGTTCCTGCATATGTGTGTATTTCGTTATTCACTGGTATCTTCCAAAGATCAGAATTAATTAAATTAATTTGGAAGAGGATCAGATTGAAACTGAAAATTTTGAAGATTTCCACGTCTTTCTTTCGCACAATTCATTTAGTTTGAGTGTAAGTCGAATCAGCTCGAGTGCAACACATTGTAAAGAGCAAACACTATATATTTATATTTACTCTCTGTTCTGGAGCAGAACAGGACACTCAGGCTAGGTTCTCTGAATACTCTACCCTGCAGAGAAGTTCCAGATGCCATGGTACGCGCCTATCTATGGGACCTTTGTCTTACCCTGAGAGGCAGAGTTAGCATCTGGAACGTCTCTTAAAGGGTAAGGGTAAACAAAAGGGCGTCGTGGCTAGCGCCAAGAAGTCACGTAGACATATTCGCTCCAAAAAAAAGTTCCGTCTCCTAACACGAGACATACAGTCTGCCAGAGTCACTCAACTCAGTCAGTTCGAATCGAGACACATCTTACACATCACAGACTCGTGTAACAATTGTATAACTTTCACCAAATATACGTCTTAAAAAACTTACGACCGGCATTCGTAATATCTCTCCGACGTCTGTAAAAAGCCAAACGAGAGAACCTCAGCGAAGCGGGCAGCAGTCTTCACGATTCACCGACGCGCTGAGACACTCTATATTTGTACTTACTTTGTACTTATACTGTATATTTGTATTTTGCACTGTAAAAAGCAAACACTGTATATTTGTATTTATTGTCAGTACTATCATATTAAGTGCGCACACACTTTGTACCATGTATTTACGGATTTCGACAAAAGTCTTTGGATTCTACGGGACCAGTGTCCGTGTAATTACGTACTTTCCATGCGATTCTTGTGAACAAATTATTTTTACAAAACGTTATCTTTTAATCCATCATCCAAAGAGAATTAAATGATTTACCCGTGAACATTCGTAAGTATTGTATTTTCAGATACGTAGGCCAATTCGAAACGATCATGTTATTTATCAGGCAACAAATACCTCACAAACGTAATTACATCAGAAATTCACAATATAAACTTTTATCAGATTTTAATATTTAGACTGTGGATTTCTAAATTTTTTTGAGGATATAATTAGAAAAGTAGAAAAAAGTAGAAAAAGTGTTTCGTAGAAAGCGCTACACTGAGTTGTACATACTTTTTCATATTATTTTATGTTTTCATGTGCAAATACGCGTTTATAGATATAGATATCTCTATAGTTTTTATATATTTTTTCTATGAAATTTTCCATTTTAGAATTTGTTAAAAATGTAGAAATCCACAATTTAACGTAAATTGGGGTGTCTCTAGGTATCAAATTCAGATCGCACCAGATGTGGAACATTTCTTATTTCTGGTGAGTAATTTAAATAAGTTATGGAAATGAAACACTTTTTTTTTTTGGCAATGTAAAGAATTTGAAATTTGAAGGATAGATCCACTTCTAGGAGAAAAAGAATTGATTCTTATTGACAAATAACAAAATGAATTTAAAAACAAACTAAAAAAACGAATTGAATAACAAATGTAAGAAATAAACTGAAAGGAACGAATTGAAGATTAAATTTCATTTTAAATTTAATAGGATACTTGGCAGATGTTAGCATTTAATGTGATAATTAGAACCTAAAATGTACTTAACGAACAAATGATCGTTATTAATGTTTATAAAAAGAACTTTTAGCACGAAAATTATTAATTTTCATTTTTACCAATATAATTTTGAATTTTCTATGAATTGCTCGTATCTTTATTACATGTGCTATAAAACTGGCTGTATAGCCTACGTAAATCCCTCGCATTTTTGTATATAACTTTCTTCAATTCCCCAATTATTTCAAGCAGCAAATTAGCTATAATCCTGTAAACTAATTTTACAACTTCCTCGGAGCTTGAATATCAGTTGTTTAATCTTCCAAATTATAATTTATATCGTCACTATGAATTCGACTAATTATTATAATTATTGCAAATCACGTCATTTTTATGTAATATGCGTCTTATAAAAATAAAATAAATAAATTGTGAATGTGTTAACATCCGACATTTATTCATAAGAAAGGATTAAAACTTTTATATTATTTGGAAGAAGAAAAAAGAAATTTAGTGCGAGAATCAGCAGTCTAATACTTTTGAACTTTCTACTGCTAACTTTCTTCAAGCAGTGAATTATAGACTATAACGATTTACATTAGATTGCAAAAATTTAGGGAAAAATGTAAAAGTATTTTATACTTTCCATAATTAAGATTACTAAGATTAGTAAGTTTTGGTATTATTTGTTAGTATTTCTATGTTGTGGAGGGTAGGCTGTAGTGTGCCTTCTGTTAGAATGTCCTTATGTACAACCATTAGTATATTTTATAACTTGGAATTTTAATGACGTCTTTTGGATTGAGCCAGGATTCGGTGATAATTGCGATGTCTGCATTATGGTCTATTAAAAATTTGTGAAGTTCTGATATCTTGTTTCTAACGTTAGCAGTGTTCCATAAGGTGACGTTGATAGAGTTTCTATGACTCATTATCTAGTTCTTTCATCATGAGTATTGTTGCTCGGACTCTTTCTAGGTTGTTTTTGCATTTTATGCATTATTTCTGCACGAAGGATATAACTTCTAAGAACTGAACCACGTCTCTTGCCTTAATATCATTTATTTGGTAGTGATAGTTTTGGATTGAGAGATGTTCGGTATGGAGGTGATTGAGGTGTATGATATTTCTTGCCTTGTTTTGTGGTTTGCCTGAGTCAGAGAGGACGTGATGGCGATTTTGTTTGGGATAAGTTGAAGGAAGTTCTGTGCTGGGAGGTGCATGTTTGAGAGAGAATTTTGTATATGTAGGGTTCTTTCTTCACTGGCAGTCTTTTCAGTCAAAAATTAGTAATTGAGGGCATTCGGAATAATTTGCCTTTGGCGCATGTTGGGGAAGTTTCTGGAGCTTTGCTGCAAGATCTATTGCAATGTTGTCAGACGCATTTGACACACACTTGTTTCTTGTTGCAGTTTGACCACGTGTGATCATGTGGCAACGGAAAGATTGAATTATTCGTTTATGTGATTTATATTTTTCCCAGTATATTATGATATTCTCGATAAATCTAACACGATTTATTTGTACAAGTATAGTTACGGACGCGAAAGTAATAATATTTATATATGGGGTATTTATAGTATATGGGATTTAGACCCTCTAATGTTTTAGATGTTCAACTTATTCCAGTTAGTGCTAATCGGACCAAGTTTTTGAATACTACGGTTAATTTTTTCTGGGAGGTGACCGTATAAGCATGAAGTTCAATGTTTCCTTGAACGCAGATGGCCTTGAATTTAGTGAAATCTTTTATGCTTGTAAACATTATTTTAAGTTTGTCTGACGTGATTTTGACTTGGAAAGCATTCTGTTATTTTGATTTAAGTACTTCAAGGAATTTTAGATGATCTATAATATTTCCTCTTTTTATGTATTTTGGATTCTCACAGAAATATTTTTTACCATTTTCAAATTTTCGAACGTAGGTATCCATATACCATAGAAATTTAATACTGCTGAAATTTAATACTACGGTTTCCTTCCATAATAAAAAGTAGCAATTTCTGTATTGATAATGATAAATTATATCATTCCAGTGTATATCTAAAAAAACAATATTGAGATTAATTGACGAAATAGAAATGGAATAAAACGTGATATTTGACATAATTTTACATTCTACAGCATATCTCAGAAATTTCTGTTCGTAAACGATGCTTCTTTGTTTAAGAATTTACTTGTTTGCGTAGCTTGTGAGTTGTTCTATGCAATTTTTTATCTTTCAAATGAATTAGTTATAAAAAATTTTGCCGGAGGAACTTATTGTATTTCGAAGAAAACAAATCATGATTGTCAGGATATTGTTATCGGAGGGCTGTGTCACCAATTTATTTGTGTTTTTTTAGAATTGTGTAAAAATCCGAAAGTGTACCCAAAAGTGAAAATTCCGACTTTTCCGAAATTTCCGATAGAGTCGGGTTTCCTGAGAATTCTAAAAAGTGGAATAAAGTAATAACTGAAGTAAAAGTAATAACTAATTATGCGATAACCAAATATTTTGTTTCAAATTTTCGTTCAAAAAAGGTAGTTTTCACCTGATTCTATTGAAAATCCCAACTCACTTGAAAAATCCGAACATTTCCTGAAATTGTAAGGAATCTGACCAAAATCTGAAAAAATACTCGATTCGACCTAATATTTTCGGGTTCTCTCACACCACCACTGATTTTTTTCAAATAAAATTATATTTGCGATGTTGTTTATTCATTCGAAGGTTATAATTCCACTGAAACTTTAATTCAACTTTTACTATGCATCTTTGCGTACAACATTCTTTACGTATATACAAGGTAATCTGTATCAAGGAAATAGATGGCTAAACTTTGATATTGTATTCTACTGTCATTAAAACACATAAAAGGAACTATAAATCTGAAGACCTTTGCGTTCCAAGATTAATCTTTTAATCATAATGAAGTATTGTAAGAATATTCAAAATTTATTCAAACGAATCGTCGAAATCCATTCTTTTTCTAGCAATACCGTACTTCTCTTAAAAGACATTAAAAAACTTATTTATTTAGTTTATTTATTTATAGCTATAGTATATATATTTTATATATATATTTAATATATATTAGTATATTCCAAATTTTTCACATTCGGCAATAATCCGATTTTTGAATATTTTATCAATAGTGTTATTGTCGTAAATTAAACTTTTAAACTATTCTTATAAAAAAAGTCCAAACTATGCTTCAAATTCTGCATCTAACAATTATTCTGTTGTAGTTAATATTTGATAAAAACAAAAAATGTTTATTTATCGAAAAGGAAGAGTTTTATATATTTTGGTCACACTAATATGATCCAATTACTTTCTTAGTGACAATAAAATATTATACTAAATAATTTAGAAAATTCATTCCTATTCCTTAGACATCTTTCATAAAGCTTATTATGTATAATAATAGTGTAATTATATAATATTTAAATTATATGTACACAATTGTTATATACATATATATATATAATATGTTATATTACATATTAATATAGTTATGTATTATATAATATATAAAATTTATAATATATTTATCGATTAATGTAACGACGAATAATATAACGATAAATATAATTTTTCAAGATTTATAGCATTTAAAGCAACGAATAGAGAATAAGCAATCATATACAGAATGAATTTCATATAAAGAAACAATTAGCAATTAATTAACAGTTAAAAAGTTATCAAATACTAATAATTACACATTTTGCGTACTTACGGAATATAAAAGAATTTCTGGCTTTCGTCATATACGGATTGTATTATATGGTATATTTTAATAATGAACATTGTAACATTTATAATGATAACAAAGTTCATAATTATAACAAAACTATGTGCATGGGATATCGTCCTGGAGATCTAGACGGAATATACCATAAACGTGATAAAATACAAGACTGAGAATACGAATCTGACGATTTCTGAAATGAAATAGTTTCAAGTTTTCATATTTTAAATAAGTATAACAGTACAGATGTATTACAGTATAATTGAATTTTGTGTAGAAAGGTTTCTCTGATATACATTCCATTATTTTTCAGAGACTACTTCAACAAAGATTTGTTATTATTTTATTATTTACATTTTATTAAGAATTGCAATTTTATCTTTTCATCATAGAATTAAATCTCAAATTAATCGTTGCTTTAAATCTCGAATTTTATATTTTGTACAGATAATTACATAATTAGTAATCACAACAAGTAATTACCTTCATCTCTGTATTGTTAGTTGAAATAGTTGATAGTTTTCCAGTTAAAAATCGTCAGATTCCTGTCACATTATGTATGCGATGTTTTTCACTCACACTGTGATGTTATTTACATTGAACATGATCCTTGCGTAATTTATTCGCACTGTTACAAAGGTTAATAAGCAGGGGAATGAGAAATTGTATTTCAGATACCTAATCCACCTTCGAGAAAGAATGAATTAATATAATATAAGCATGTCTACGTACTATAATGAGTCTAATTTCTTTTATTTCTTTTATTAATAATTAATAGAAGAACTCAAGAAAACGTTTATTTAAGACAGCAAATATTCACAAAAATTGCATAAATACTGGCACATTAGCACTTAACTAAGAAGATACTAACTTTCTTATTAAGTTATAAATTTCCATTGAATTTATTATTTTGTTGCGTGTAACGATATCCTTCTTGGAATAGGCCATTTCTATTGAATTTTCATCCACGGCCTTTGGCAACTAATAAGTGTGAAAAACTTCGTAACACCCAATCGCTATTTGTATAAAAATAAAACTATTACTCACACAGCAATTTTGTACATGTGTATGCAAAATAGTCAATAGAAAGGGGATATCATGACAATACAAAACTATTACACTCAAAATATATATAATGTTCGTCAAAATGACAATCAAATAATAATTTCGAGATTTTTCCAGAAGTATCATTAAAATAGACGGTAAACACAGAGTTTTGTTCGTAGATATTAATATTTCGAGAATGCGATGTGGAAGAGACTGTGTCGCAGTAAGAACAAAATAACCGGTACAAATTGTAACTGCAATGCATCTTAAATGTAAAATATTATCGTTATACGTTTCCACGCCATCTTATGCGAAAATTAATTTACTTCTTACATAAATAAATATTTGTGTATTTAATTTCCCATCGCCATATATATTTTAAGTATTTTAAATTCTTCTTTGCCTTGTGTATGACCATTCCAATCACATTTGATACCCTTTAACTATTCCTCTATCCTGAAAAATTCAGAAAAAGTGTTATATGATGACACGATATTATAATGATTAGATAAAATTAATTGAACTCTCGTAACTTACCTTTACAGATTTTACAAGTAATAAACCATATGTTATATTTACATTTGCCATTAAAACTGTAATGCTTGTTTAAAATGAAAATAATTAAGAGGTGCAAATGCTGTTTTCCATGAGAGAAAACTGAAACGATTGATAACATAAATATAAATAAAAGATTAATTTTTTCGAAAGTAATGTATTGACGTACGAGAAAACCGTTAAATAATTATATTTCGTACAAATGGAATATACTTACCACGAGAAATTGAACCGAGAAGAAGTATCAAACATACGATCATAGTATGCAGTACGCTTAACTGCGTTGATTTGTAGGATGTCAGTCCTATCACAAGAAGCAGAATTTTAGGAGTCTATAATACTTGTAGTCAATGAAACCCATTCTCTTCGAGAAACGTCTGGCTGAGATCGTGGCTTTACACGTTTCGTAGAAAATTAAAAAGAGGGACAAAAATATTGACACCGTCGCGTGACACAACTTGTAAATTACGTATGAGAGGAAAATGACTATCCATCGATGCGCATAAATAATAAATATGTTTCCAAGAAGAAACGTTATTTTTATTCTTCCTCTTCCTGTTTTCCTGCAATTTTCGCACAGCTGCGTTGTTTTAAGAAAAAATTGTCTCCATGGCATAGGGGAAAGTGTCAATCAAACCCAGATGTTTTCTCGCATTTTCAACCTTTACGGCAACATACGTGCAGTATGAAAATTACAGGTAACGAAAAGAAAAGTCAAGTTTCTCTATTGTCGTTTGAGAAGTGAAGTCAGACCTTCTCTTAGGGCTTTTACTCTGTTGTGCATTTTATTTTTTTCGCATTTTGTAAAATATTAAGAACGTTCTCCCCGAGCTGCGCAATATTTGTGTTAGACATCGTGAAGTCTTTCATAAATTTCGTGAAGTGTTACATTTTATGAAAATTTTTTATAGGAAGTGCTATTTTTTTTACGTACTGCTTTTTACTATGACCAAATATTTTTATCCTGTTTTAGATTGCAATAATGGGGATTTAAACAATTTAAACTAATCCAGTATAACATTATCGTATATCAGATATTGAATTAAGAACATCGAAATATTATACGGTCAATACTGTTGCTGGAATAAAGAAAAAATGTAATGGTATATATTTAGTTGTTCAAAGTTTGTATTGTATCTTTGTATTGTTTGTATGTTTGAAAATTGAATACACCTGCTGATTAATTTTATTATGCTCTTTAATATTACATTTATTTGGTACAATGAATCTTTAAATTTCTTGTATTCTTACTTTCTTATATTACTTGGTTCATTATTACTCTGAATAAAAAAGTCTGTGAACTATACTATATCCTTGATAAATATATAAAAGACATGATACTTAATTGTAAAAAATATTCTCAAGTAGCACCAACAATGACATGACATGCTGATTTTTACGAAATAACAATATCGATATACTTGTTTTGACTATGTTTTGACAATGTACTATGTTCCCTCGATATTATTTTCGCTCGTATTTATTCGCAATCACATTATAGTTAACTGTTACAAGCATGTTACAAAAATTAATAATATAATTCAATATACTTTTTCGTCAAAGAATAATCATAGGTAGAATGAACAAGTACTTCCCGAGCAAATAAATAGTGCGAAATCAACTACGATGCAGAAGCAAAATCTACATACTGTGACTCATTAATATTGAAATTATCATAATTTTTTAAAAATTATCATATAATAATAAACAAACTCATTTTAAAACCTGAAGCCTCTACTCTTAAAATACCTACATTATCCATTTTTTTTTTAAACATTTTTAGATTATGCAAATATACGAAATGGAAGATACTTTTTTTCGAATGTACTATAAATTATCATAGTACGTGAAAACATTGAAAATTTTTTCATGATTAAATACATACAACAATATACAACGATACTTTAAAACTTACTGTATGTTCTTTTTTCCAATTTATTTAATTTTGAATATTAGACGAAAATATTACGATTTTCGTTATTTAATCCTGATATTTAGATTAGTAAAATAACAATGAAAGATCATACATCAAGTTTTCTGAGGTTATAATAAGAGGGACGCTTGATCTTCAAATTCATTGTAAATTCAATCATAAATGAAATTTTTCGATGCTTCTGCGTATTGTGACAATTTATAGCATTTTTAAGATGAAAAATATCTTCATTTGTCCACCCATTACGTGATCTGAAAATATTTTACGATGAAATGAAAGACTCATTTTGAAAACAAAAGCTTCAAGTTTTAAAATGAGCCCAGATTTACTATTGTATGAATGTTTTTTTATAAAATTATAGTATTTGTGTAGTTTAATATTCGATCATTAATAATTTTTATGATTTTTTACTACTTCTGAGTTTAAAATTTTCGCTTTGTTTTAATCGTTTATTGTTAGAGGAACTTCTCCTTTTCTGGGATTATTAGAGAATTTGAAGCTTGTTCTGCTGTTGAATAACAATAAACACATCATAGATCAGCGAAGCCTCGAGATTTCACGATATGTTAATATCCAAAACAGCTTTCGAGTAAGTTCAGCAATGATACCGTTAAATCAAACGAACTGTAGCGTGCCGATCTGAATCCACGTATTCGACGTTGATTAGATCGGTGGCTTGCTGCTTTCAATGTGAATGAAAGTCAGCTGGTTCAAGTAAAGTTTAGATTAGTATAAGATTAGTTAAGATTAATATAAGATTGAATGAATAAGATAGTAAATTAATGCACGTAAGAGTGTTGTATGAAGACTGAACGCGTTGAGTTGCTGAATGTAGACACTCGCGTGAGCTCCTGAAAACTACTGACTATTCTGCTAGATTGTTGAAAACTACTGACTTTTCTTTGTGCGTTGGTCTTATATAGATGTGGATTCTATTGTATTTTCCTCGGTTACGGGATTAGAGAGGTAAGCTAATTGATTTAAGATGTATCGTTGAGCGAGGTCAGTCCCATAAAGTATTTATAATCCCTAATGGTTCTAGGATGCGTCCCTCGCAATATTTATATTTATTTATGTCGAGGACAGTTGCGATGAAGAAACTTACCGAGCCTTAGAATTGGGAGGTATGAATACAACAATGAAATAGAAAGTAACGGAAGACATGAAAATACAGTCAAGGGAAATCTCTGCCGTGGAGAAAATAATAAATTTGAAAGTTTTTATTTGTGGCTCGATGAATTTATTTTTTACATCACAGTGTTCGGTGAGATCGAACACAAACCAATTGAAATTCCTTTGCCCATCGACAAAATTCGGGAATAAACCTGTACATGAAGCAAATCCTCATCGGTTTCGATGATATTTATGTGTGTTAAAAAATTTTCTTGGAAGGAGAATGTTGTTTAAATTGTTGATTTCTACAACATAATTAGAACTTAACGGGACCGGTGAGAAAATGATAAACTTATTAATTTACCAATTCGTCAATCACTCACTTTCAAATGTCTTTTGACGTTTTTAGTTTTAATATTTAGTAACTATTTATGTTAGTATATTATATTATCATTAATATGTTAATGCTTTACAGAATTTTTATTGTACAAAATATTATTTATTTTTCCAATTTTAATACAAATGTGATAGGCTGTCCTGAGATTTTAGAGCTGTGAATGCAAAAGAATGATTATATTAAATGATTATATTATATTAAATAGTTTGAACCCAACATACACGAATGCTCAACAGTTATTTCTCATGCATTCTGACATTTGGCGAAGAATTAATTGAACATGGAAAGATGCTGGATTTAAATTTGGCTAAATTGGGAAACAAATGAGCATTTGTTCGTTTCATCCAAACATACCATTCGAAATGTTAGGTAAAGTGTGACACTCCTAGAAGTCGGGAATATTTCCAATTATTATAGCACATTTTTCGAATGTGAACAAAGATATTTCGAACATCAAACATTTAGTCATCTACAGCTTGGTTATTTTATTTTATCTTCCTGAACATATATTACTGATTGTTATTGCAATATGTTTGTATGAATTTCATTTAGAGATAGGTTTAGGTTATTCTTTCTCGCAAGAAAATCTATACTATTTATTTGAAACAACTAAAATAAATATATTTTTATGTTGAGCGTATTAAATATAGCATATATGTACATAGATTAGCATGCGGGATTAGTATATAATTATTTTAGATTTCAAATTAGTTATCATATTAATATTCGAAAACCTCAAGAGGAAAATATGACAAATCTATATTTTTCTACATTAATTGACGTTAAGAAACAAATTTTATGCGATTTAATTAGCCAACATTAATTCATAATGCACAAAGATATATCTTTAAAAAATGAATCCGAGAAGTTTTGGATTGAACTAATGGAAATAAATAACTATTAAATAATCATTACTATTAATATCGTTAATATATTTAAATACATTAGATAACAAAAACACATTTTCAAGCTTCAAAAAGAGTTCAAGTAAGGTAGAATTAGTTGGAAATACACTAAATGTTAGAATTGCTTTTTTGTACAGGATATCCACAGTCAATCGATTGGAAAATGATGCTACATGTAAAAATGAGTTAATAAGAAAGAATATAATTTGTTTAATAAAGCCATCGTTTTCGATGAAAATTAAGTTTGAAAACTTATCAAACATACTTAAATATAGCTAATCCTAAATGTGATAGAAAAATAATTTTAACAGGGGATTGTTTTACGTATAAGAATAAATAAAAAATCTAGAATAAAACTTTTTCGTAAAATGCTTTGTTTTAAAGAACATCGAATTTGAATATTTATCAAGCGCACATGTACTAAGCCAATTTTTAATGTAACATATTCAGAGTTTATTTTTTTAAAAATAACGCTTTAAACGAAAACATTTTATTCTACTTCTTTTACTTATTTTTGCACATAGAATATCCCCGTGCCAGTTATTCGCACCATATCTTGTACGGAATTACAGTTAAATTCAAAATAAATTGATAAGTTTGAAACTTACTTTTCTCGAAAACGAAAGAATGTTATGAAAATTTACTTATATTATTGTATTTTCTTTATTATTATATCATTCACTTATAAAATTACTTTAAGAAAAAATTTTTATTGTTTCTTCTCGACACAGTTTTGCATGCAGAATTATTTCCAGTTGCGAGACACATTGCATATAAACGACAGATACTTCACCTCCATTCTCTTTCGATTTTGAAGACAATACTTTCAGCCAATAAATAGACATGATTTCTCACATGAATGAACGAATTTTCATTGCAATGGTCCATTTTTAACTCAATACAAGTATATTCGATGTTAATGTAATATATCATTTTAATATACTAACATATTAACCAATCTGCTATTCTATCCAATCTGCAAGTACACTATAGTCGTCGTCATTATTTGTGCATGGAATGCAGCAGCTCAAACTAAAACCATGACAATTTGATTGAGAAATATTTGTTTCTCAGTTCGTGTATTTGGAATTTTCACAAGTGTTTCTTACCACGCACAATCTTTCGAAAGTAGATACCCACATATAGTAGATATTTAATACTCTTGATTGATGGCTTCCTCGCATAATGAAAAGTAGCAATTACTGTAGTGATAATGATAAATCGTGCAATTCTGCAATATATCTGAGAAAAGCGTATTAAGATTAGTGTACAGAAATGGGATAAAATGTCCTATTTACAATTTTAATACTTTCTACAGCATATTTCAGAACTTTCTATTGACAAACAGTAATTTTTGTATGAGCTTGCGGATATAGAGAATGTCTTATTTTAATCTTTCTATACAGTAATCTCTCAAACCATTGGTTACTTGGTAACTTGGCAAAAATCTCTTGTATTTCGAAAAGGACATTTTATAATGGTTACGTATTTTACAGACATATTTACGTATCTAATGCGGACATATTTTCGAGACTTGGTTTTTTAAATAGAACCACATATGTAATATTGTTTATTCATTCAAAAGACACGATACTAGTCGTATTTTTATAAACTTCGTACCATTTTATATTTTATTTACATATGTGTTAATAAGAGACCAAATTTTAGTAACGTATTTTATTGCTACTAAAGAAGAAAAAAAGTCATATAACATGAAGCTACAATAAGTCTGGAAACTTTTCCTTTCCGAGATTCAAATATTTTTTTATTAAGATGAACCCTATATAGGAATATATAATTTATTTAAAAAAATTGTTAAAAATCCATTTCTTTTTCTTCTTCTTTTACAATACACGCTTCTCATCGACTCATCCAAGACGTTCAAGAATTACTAGTGTATTCCAAATTTGGAATATGTAAGGAAATAATTCGATTTCTTACTATTTTCAGACTATCAACATTGTTATTGTCAAAAGCTGAAGTTTTAAACAATTCCTACAAATAGAAGTCTAAATTGCTCGAAAAAGAAAAATGTTTGGTAAGATCATATATACTATATGATCTTATTTCTTAGTTAATGACATCAGAATTTGACATCCTATTTTTTGGACACCAAAAATTCTATTCCTAAAATATTATTTATAATATATAATATACATTATTTATTGAAATGATAATTATACAATAAATGTATTATGTCTTCTAGAACGTATATATAAATACAGTGTGGTCACTGAAAGACCGAAAAAAAAACAAACTCAACATTTATTGAAATTATTTTCATTCACTGAAAATTTCTCGCAGGAGGTCCATCGTCGCCCTGGCAGTGTGCGCAGTAACTCCATCCTATTGGAACTATACCTCCTGATTATCTTTGACCTATAATTAATATTAACAAACAATTAATATTATATTTATAATTACATTAATAAATATAAATAAATATAAGCAATTAGGAAGTAATTAATTTTTTGCGGTTTTTATCCAAATAGACACACGCTGTTTAACTGTTATTAATTAATCTATGAGTAAGTTATTCATAAGTTATTAAAGAATCTTCATCATGCATGTAAGCATAATACTGGAATATCATTATATAACTGTGATTTTAACGCTAAGGAAACACAAAATATACACGTATATACAAACACGTATATGTATGCAGAATTATGTATTGTAAAAAGACCTGTAAAGAGAGATTTCAAGATCTAGTGATCTAGAAAATTGATGTTTTAGAAAGCATTGTCAAAAATGTATTAGTATTTTTATTTATATTTTCATTAATAGACTGCGGATATTGAAGTACTTATATGACATAATGCAAAATTACATAAAATGCATATAATATAAAAAAATATATGTAAAATAATCAAAGTATAATGTTTTTTATAATCTCCGTAAAACAGCTTTCTGCCACATTTATTAATTAATTACATTCTATAAGTATGAATCTGTAACCAGTTTACTAGAAACAATGTTATTCTCTGTGGTTAACTCAATACATTTCGCTCTGACAGAAAAGGACTTTTATTGAGAAGAACTAATACTGAATTGGATTCTGAAATTGTTCCGTTAACCAGTTAACTGTGATTGACGAGTATACTCGTCATGGAGAAGTGGCACGATTTTGTGTATTGACGAGTATACTCGTCATGCGTATAAACTAGTGACCATTGGCTATTTAAATTGTAATTTTTGAGAAAAACAAAATATATTCTCAAATTTCAAGATGTTTAGAATATTTTGAGGCCAGGCCGGAATAAAACAAACGAATAAAAAATATAAATAATTTGAGATAAACTCATGCGCCCCGTATGCACCGGCTGAAACAGCTTATCAGTTCGCATAACTAATTTATTTATGTGCGATGACAACGTTTTTTAGATGTTAGCGTCAAAAAGAAGTCGATTCGGTATCAAATTTTTTGTTTTATGCAAAAGTGAATATTTCGGGAAGAATCGGGATATATTTGCAATTTTTGTGTATATACCGGAAAAGAGACAGAGTATGACCAGCGCTATTTAGAGCTCAATATTTCTACACGTATTGTGTTACAGTTATGTAGCGATCTTTTAGATCGTGGATATAGATTATATTTAGACAACTGGTACACCAGCATTCCATTGATTGAAAAACTATGCAGCCATAAGACAGACGTGGTTGGCACTATTAGAAAAAATAGGATTGGCATTTCCTCAGACTTGATAAAAATGCCTATTAGAAAAGGCGAATACGTTGCTAGATTTAAAAATAAAATTATGTTGATGAAGTGGAAAGATAAGAGGGAGGTTTATCTCGGGAGCACCGTGCATAATGATAACGTAGTAGAAATAGAGAAAAGGAAAATGATAACAAAAAAACCAAAGATAGTGATAGACTATAATAAGAAAATGGATGGAGTGGACATGAGCGATGGCATTATCGTAGTGTACTCCACAGCAAGAAAAAGACTTAAAAAGTATTATAAAAAAATATTTCTCCATCTATTAGATATTATTTGTTTAAATTCATATATATTATACAAAAAAAATAATTGGACGTTATCGCGAATGAATTTTTTGTTAGAATTTGTTGAGGACACTATTGCATCATATCCAATAACACGGGAAAAATCGACACAAACTCGGCCATCTAGGCCTAATGTAACACAATTACTCGAGAATCATGTTCTGGATTACATACCCAGAACTTCGAGCACAAAAAATCCTATCCGAAGGTGCGCAGTTTGTTATAAACGCAAGATCAGGAAAGAATCCCGTTACTGGTGTTCCATTTGTAAAGTCCCATTATGTGTAACACCCGTTTTGCTGAATACCACGTCACAGGAGGTTTTTAAATTCTTGCTATCATATGCATTTAATTTTTCTTGCGTTTTTCGTCTGATAAGTATGTAATATATGTTTAAGTTAACCAAATAAATATGCATTAGTAATAAAAGTGTCAATTTTATAAAATAAACCCATCTTTTTGATTCAATATCTTAACAGCGACACTTACTCTGTGATTGACAAGTATACTCGTTATCGCTCGATTTCGGCGACACATATAGGCGCGCTCGCAAAAGGGGGTGCCACAAGCTAACTGGTTGTAGCGACCACCGTCGGTAACACAACGCAAACAACGCCACCTACATTGGTACAACCACCGCGCCGGCAGGTGCGCTTTCGCTAGGCCGCGAAGCATAGAGAGTATAGATGGTTAAGTCTATATATACAGCGCCGGCTACTCGAGAGCCACTTTACGTACTTAGTATTCACCTGTTATCTATCGCTCATTACCAATTAGCTTATCAGTCTTTATCGAGAGTCGTACAAGTACAGTCGTTCATCCGCATTATCGTTAGCCACGTGGCCGATCCGAATAGCAAACCAGTATACGAAATCCGTTGTAATCGGGTATATAGAACACGCGAAATATTTGTAGGTAATTGTAATCGTCTCAAATAAATTACCAACAACACGTAATTACCTACATGGTTAATACCGATATTATGTTTGTTTGTATTACTGTAGATATTTAGGTAGCCTGACTTAATTGCACCTTATATACATATACATACATATATATATATATGTATATATGCATGTATGTTTGTATATACACACATTATACACATATAAAAAATGTCTTTTGTGTATTAATATTTTCGTGGGTCACCATATGCGCATGTACTATACCAATATTTTTATCTTTACATTTAGTTCTTGACAACAATTCAATATCTCGTATATAATTCTAGAAAGCTAATGTATCAAAATATATGTATATGTACTTTACCCTTTTGGGACACAGACTCTTTATTCTTCGTGGCTAGACAACCGTACTGCTGCGGTTGTGTATGATACATCCAATCGATATTGCAGCCTGGCAGTATATTGGCGAAAGCCGAAACACCACTTACCTCTGCTTCTTCCATACTAGCTTCCAATAATAATATCTAAAAATTTAATTCAAAGTATTCAAAGTATTTAAAATATTTAAATTATTTCATCACAAATTGTTAGCGTTTAAATTGACATATTTTCGGAAAACTTTTTAAAGTGATTGTAAATGGAATAAAATTCACTATTTTAGAAAGCAAAATTGATCCTTACTCCTAAACAAGAATCATGTGTGATCTGTTTCTCAGTAAATTTTAAGCGAGAATTTCATCAAAATCTGGAAACCTAAGTAAACGTTGCAAATTGAGATCAGGATAAAAGAAATTGGTCAATAATTTATTTCAGCAAATTGTTATTGAAAAGTGAAATGTGAGTCTCCTGACGATTATCATGGATCATATTACAAATTCACTTGGATTATCTAACGTTGAAAGCTATCGTTGAGTAACAATAGCTTTAGTAGATATTCCGTATTAACAATCCAACTTAAATTTTCTCCAGTTATTATATAATTTTAAAAACACAAGTCAGCATAGACATCTGCACATTAGTAATGATACAAATGTTTAATTTGAAGAGTACCTTCAAATGTTTCACTTCGCTTAACCTGTTTGCAACGACACATTCGGCTGATCCAGCTTCCACAATAATAAAGTCATAATATTATTTTACTTATAAAGTGTGGAATATATGTATAATTAATAATGATGTTGAATATATTTGATTATTATAAAATACATCATCTTTAAATTATTATATATGAAATTACGCCATTACTAAAATAATTATATATTTTTCATTAAATTCATTCGCTGTTGCATAATTTCGCACACTGCATATTTTAAAGATTTTAAATAATTAATCATAAGGTACATATGCAAATAAGTGTATAATATGTTGAGTGACATCGTTAATTTTTGATAAATTTCTGCACACAAAAATTTTTGAGTTAAATTTTTCAATACCATGTTATGCATAATGATTTCTATATAACGTTTATATTTGCAAATTATAACGATCAAAATGTAAACGTAAACCATGTTTGCATTTTAAAGTAGCAGCCTATCGGTACAGAATGATATCGAGACTATTGGTTATATCTTAAAGTGATATCTTTATTGTATCTTTTTATTGAATGAGTTATGGATTTCTGGCTACTCAATATTTTAGTCTTAATTTTACCTGTATTTGCCTGTATTATAATTAGATATATATTAGATATAATTTTTGTCTGTACCTATTCTTATTTGGATACGATTATTTTTGTTTGTATTTATCTATATCCTTATTTTGATACGAGTCTTCAGAATGACAGAAAAGATTAGCGACGAGTGTGAGAAACATAAGGGTGAATGGCTGATAGTATGGAATAAGATATGCAGAAGCTTACTAGTTTTGGAGATACCCACGACGTCATTTTGGTATCAGATTGTGATTATTGGTCTTCTTGATGACTTACTTATTACTGTTGAGAAATACGCTACTTCCAATTTAACAGAAAATGTTCAAATATTTCAGAAAACATGAAGAGTATGAAAAAATATTTTAGAAAAATATGATATCAAAGGATGTCATGCAATGCTCTTACCCGTTTGCTTTTGCAATGATACTTTTATCATATCTTATGAATCTATACAGATGACTTTTACGAAAACCACACTGCATTTGTCGATTGTTTGTGATGTTCATATGTTTCAGAAAATAAAATCCTTTAAAGAGTTTCTTCGAATAATTTACCGCGGATTGAAGATACTAAGATAAATTCAATATATTGATGACGGTTGTTGTTAATTGAGCTATAACACTTGTTTGATCTAAATTTTCGAGCGTGAACTGTTGTAAGGATATCAGTAGACCACTGATCATATCACACGGCATGACAAAAAATTATTGAAGCCTGTCTCAGAAATTATTCAAGATAACGCGGATCACTTTGCATGTAATAAGCTAGATAAGATAAGAATTCAGTTTGAGTTTATTTATCATATTTGCCAACACATGGTGGCAGATAATTAACATGTGAAATTGTACGCTTATTCATAGTTCTTTGCAAATGTCTTGGAAAATGAAATCGATCACGGGTAGTATGCACAGAGGAAGTTATTCAAAATGTCGACATCTATAACACATCAATAATTTTACTAAGAAAAATTATTGACACTTAGATATTCCTGATGTATTTCAGCTGTAATAATGTTATTATTTAACAGCGAATATTTAAATGCTTCTCGGAAACTTAAGGACAATTTACAAATCTATAATATTCCTGTATATAATAATAAAAGTATTTAATATATATATATATTAAAAGTATTTAATTTAATATAGATTATTTTAAAGTGGTATTGAATCGCGAGACAGTTATAACAATTGCAATGAACATACATAAAATTTCCTAAATCAAATACAAATTTTTTATCAACATGAAGAATCTATTGTCTAAATTTAGAATAGCTATGGTTAATGGTGACGATTTGCCCGTTTTTTTCATACTTGTAAGAAGTTCTAACTGCCAATCACGTTCAATCACGGTTAATTTTTGTTGTACCCGGGAGATGCCTCTCGGATCTGTTATTTTAACATCCTTTAAGAATGGTTAATATTGATTTTTCTTAAAGGTATTTAAGTATTAGTACTTAGAGCAATCGAACCTATACTTTATATTGATTGGTCATGTTTCTCCAATCAAACCTTATGAAACAGGTCTGCCGACAGCAAGGAAAGCAATTAGAAATACGTGTTCGAAGGCAATTAGCAGTTAGTTTTGCAATTTAGAAAAATACAAATTCGAATTGAATTAAAATAGTAGCGTGGAACAATAGAAATAATAATAAATGTTAGTAAGCGTTGAATGAAGTTGCCGGAGTTCTCCGAATCGATCACTGAACTACGGGTAATGACTCATTTCAACAAATCCGTGCGATATTAATTTCGAGAATAACAATCAAACCGAGTCGCTCTTAATCGTGGATACGACTGCAATAAAACTACAATGCAAAAACAATTGAAAAAGAATATTTGATTTTAACAATTATAAAAATTACTATTTTCTGAAGATGTAGAATTTTTTAATGCCACAACGAATAATTTCTTGGTATATCGTATATAAGAAATAATTCTTATGATCAGAATTTTTGTCCACTCGATTATTAACAAAATTTGACGAAAAAAGTTTAGAAATTTGAGTACAGTAATTGTTTGAAATAAACTAAATAGAAACGATTTATTTAACAGAACACACACCCGATCTATACAATATAGTATGTAATATTGAAAATACTTTGGAATAAATCGGATAGAAACAACCTATTTAACATAAACACTATCGATATAGTATAATATGGTATTGAATGTATTTTTACATATATTTGCATTTTTTTAGTTCAGATGAATATTTAGCCCGTTAGGGAAGGCCGTCAGTTAAAGATATCATCATTCGAGAATCATTCACAGAAATAAATTACTTAATGAATAAGATATCTGTGAGATCCATTTACGATGATATTTTTTGAAATATTATAGGTATATATTTTCGAAAATCCTGATTAAAATCTGAGAATCCGAGAGTCGGTGTATTTATGAATCGGTGTATTTATGAATATCTCAATAACTAAAATACTGGTATAGGGAAAAGAATTATTATTGTTTAGAATTATATAGCATT
The DNA here is from genome assembly GCA_032399605.1 of Melipona beecheii. Classification (NCBI taxonomy): domain Eukaryota; kingdom Metazoa; phylum Arthropoda; class Insecta; order Hymenoptera; family Apidae; genus Melipona; species Melipona beecheii. The sequence goes on from JAUCMO010000498.1 coordinate 4,457,787, forward strand.
TATGAGCATTTTACTATCGAACTTCTTGTGCACTAATATTAGATGCATCACTAATCAAGGTGATCAATAAAATAATATATTACAAAATAGAAATTTTATAAACTTAAAATGAAATAATTTTAGGATTTTCAATGGTTATTCGTGAAATATAAGCATTATCCATTTTTCTTTATTCCTTGTACTTTCTTTTTTTCCATACAAATTTTAATTTTAGATATCGACTGTTCTAATACTGAGTTTCAGTTGCATTGTAATTAAAAAAAATGTTGAACCATCTACTACTAAAACGATGAGTTAATATCCTAATGCATTTGCATAATTTACAGTCTTGATAGACCTTTCTCATAAATAAATTGAATGAGTTTATCTGTAATTGTTCGCAGAATGAAAAAGTATTTATTTTCTCTTTCAAAGAAGAAAAACGAACAATGATGTTAAATTCATTGTTGATTTTTCATTATCCTGAAACACTAGATGATTTAGATCATTAACAAGTAGTACAAAATTTATCTATTTAATGAATAATTGGAGAAATCGATTTTCATATATATTTCTAACATAGATACAAATATATTTTAATATATTTTCATTTTTGTTTTATTTAGTATACATTTATTTTTCATCTTTTAATATATTTTTGATACGTGGTAGAAATATTTAAATACATATAATTAGTTAAAACTACAATTGAATATGTTATTGTCAATATGTTAAGTTTGACTCGCATTACATAAAATATATAAAAATACGATTCCCTCTTTTAGACATGTATTAGATATTACTTATTTTTGAAAAATTGTTCTCGGCTACTCTAATTGTAAATTCACTCAAACATGAAGTAAAGCAAGTATTAACTAATATCATTGGATATCTAGAAGTAGAAATTTATATTTTACATTGCTTAAGTTTGGAACTTTTGATCCGATTTAATTTTACTATAATATTTTATAAATATAAATATATCACAATCCCTTGTAAAGAACATATAAATCATTGCAAAAGAATAATAAAAACCAAATGAACAACACCTGGGCCTCAGCTAAAAGTATCCACCTACACAAATTTATGCAATACTTCCACCAACAAATACCAAGAAATAGAAACAGAAAAGACACCACACTCACTCAGCTAAAGACTAGACATATTAAACTAACATATTGTTCTGGTGCAGAACAACCCACTTCGAGACGGACACTCAGGCTAGATTCCTAAAATGCTTTACTCTGCAGAGAAGTTCCAGATGCCCTGGCACACGCCTATCTTGTCTTATTCTGAACGGCAGAGTTAGCATCTGGAACATCTCTTAAAGGGTAAACAAAGGGCTTATTGGCGCTAGCCAAGAAGTCACGTAGACACATACGAGTGCAATAAATTTTCGAATATCATTCGAAAGTTCAGTGACAGTTAGTTAGTGCAAACTCTGTCTGACGAGCCGGAAAGCCGGTTTGTTATTTCGCTAAATCGGGCATACATAACATACGCAAGCCACTGCTTCTTGAGAAAAAGCAAGAAAAATTCAACAGTGCTATGAAGCGTCTGCCGTGGATGTGTTCTTTAGTTACGCCAATCTTGCTTCGGCAGCACATTCATGGGAATCCATACGGAGACAGACTCACACATGTTTGTTAGTACGCCATTCTAATTCCCAGAGGGTTGATTTTTCCTGAAGCTCATATTCGATTGTGTAAGAGTGTTCAGTAGTTACAGTATATGTTTGACATAAGTACGTGTTACTGGCAGATAAAACATATTTACTCTGTCATTTGGAAGTTTGGACTACTGGCCTCAATCTTTTTTTTTTGTAATGAGAAAAATCTTCTCGGAAAAAGTTGTAAGTATAATAAGTTTTATTTTGAAGTACAATTAATTATAATTAATTATTGTAATTTGAAAAAGTTTGCTGTTCAATCTTTGCCAGTGTATGCAACAAATAAAAAGAAAACTGAAATGACAAAAAGTCCAAAAATGTTTCTTTAAATATTTGTAATAGAAACAGGAAATATAAAATTGTACAAACATTATGTGCAACACCCCTCTATCGATACAATTAATACTGATATCAGAATACATATTTCACGAATTTCTTCACACGCCGCAAAAAATTCATTTCTTCTAAATATAATATCTCCCTACTGTAAACTTTGCTGTTAAAGGGAATAAATAATTTGCCACAAAATAAATAGGAGTCTAGAGATGTTAAGTCTAGTGATGTAGAAGAACTTATGGTTAGTTCTTTCTTACTAATTATTATTGAAATTGTTTACATTGATCGTATTTTTCACATGACTTTTAAAAAAACATTTATGGGACTTGTGATACACGATATTTTAATTTTATTTTTTTACATTTTTACTTATATTATTGTTAGATTATTTTTACTTATGTATTCCAGTCGTAATAAATATCGTTAGGATAATTGAACAACTCAATAACGAATATAAGAAATATAATCGTGGTTGGCAAGCTGATAGTGTGGAATTAAATAAACAGGGATTAGTAGATTTAGAGGTAACTACGACATCCTTTTTCATAAATAATGATTTTTCCTCACCGTTTGAGCTTTTTGACCTTTTCGATGACTCACTTGACTCTTAAGGAGTGCTATATAATTGAATATACATATGTGTCTGTATAAATATATATCTATTTGTAATATACAGCAATTAGTATTATATGGTAATAGTACAATATAAAATATATTGAATATTATATTATATTTATGTATTATAAAATTTCTATTTATTTACAATTTGAAATATTTCTTTTACTATATACAGTTGAATATACGTTTTTTATGTATCATATTATAATTCTATATCAAATCATATTATGGTAACGATGTTTATTACTTGTACCTAAATGCTGTCTGGAAAGACGATCAATTTTCCCAATTATATAATTATGAATTAACGTTTTAATAGACAGAAGGTCAAAAAAAAAGAAATCTTTTCCCGATTTATTTAAACCAATAATAATAATAGTGATGCATACATTATAGCAATATTACAGATGAAAACCTGAGATCCTAAACATTTACATAATTGTTTATTAAAATGTATCAAATAAAACAAAACTTTCTATAACAAATACCTTTAAACAATGAGAAAATAATTTTCTGAATTATTTTTACAGACTCGATTTTACTGTCTACATAATTTCTTCCATATATATCAAAAACAAATATTAAAATTTAAGGATTAAACTGTAACAAATTATCAGATATATTGCAAGTAATGAAAAATTACTTGTTTTAACTTTATATAAAAAATATCTTACATATGACACAGCAAATCTGATTTAATCTTTGTGTTTTACTTTAACATACATTCTAGTAGTAGGTCTGAAAGACACTAATTAGCGATTAATGCGAAATTTTGTGCAGATAAAGCCGACGATGACGATTAATAATATTAGAATCCAATACATTGTACGGAAATTTTTTATTAATATCTCGGAAATTAATAAATACCCAAATCTAAAGTTTTATATTCGAGAATCTCCTTCCTTACTTCACGATTGACTTTAGAATTTCATATCGATCTCGTGTTTTTCGAAACAGTATATGTGAAATGTATATATGAAAGCACGATATTGATAAAATTGAATATCTGTATTTGACAATATAGATACAAGTTGGCTTACTTAGTGGAGTAGCGTCTATTACTAAGGAATATCATCCATTTACTATTAATAAAAGAATTTTCAATTGATTGCACCATTGACTGGCCATCAACGAATGATTTGCCAATGATAAATGACAGTGTAGCGGCCTAGGATTCCTCAACTACGAATTTTGAACACTGACTAGACAAGCCGCAAGTGGCTACGTGCCTAGCGTCGAGGTCCTGCCAGTCTTCGACGTTATTAAGCAAAGCAGAGTGCGGAACACCACTGGGATGGATGGACCGTCCGAAATAAAGAAAATATTTAGCTAAAATTAATGAAAATCTACATGATAATTTAAGACAATTTGAATGTGAGAGGGGTATTTCTAAAACTAGTATAATGTGAATACCAAAAGAAGAAAAATTTTACTCGTATCATTTATTTCTACATCTAGATCTTTACGAAACAAGTTTTCACATGAATCTTTCTCATTGGAGTTCGCAATAATATGAAAGTGACTAATTATTCTTTAAAAGTGAAACATAAATTTTTGGACGTCAATTTTATTTTAAGGTTATATCCTTTATATAACTGAATGTATTTTTTTACCAGCTACACACACATACACACACACACACACACATACACATTCTTGTATGAAAGAAAATCATAAAAAAGAAATATTTTTACCAGCTTGTGATTGTTTGATTCCATTTTATGGTAAGTAAAATATATTTTCTACATCATCAAAATTCGAAAAGATATTTAGGTAGCCTCACTTAAATAGGCAGTCTATATACAAAACATCACGAAATATGAAAAAATATAAAATATAAAACACGCAAATTAGAAAGCTCGTTATAATTTCATTCCTTTGGTAAAAACTCTCTGTTTAAATTTTATTCGTTTGTCCGTAAAAGTATAAATTTAAATTAATATCTACACGATTGTAATTAGTAAATATATAGCTATAGTTACAACTATATATAACTATAGCTATATAACTATATATAGCTATAGTTTTAACTATATATAACTATAGCTATATAACTATATATAGCTATAGTTTTAACTATATATAACTATAGCTATATAACTATATATAGCTATAGTTACAACTATATATAGCTATAGTTACAACTTCATAATAACAATATTACAAAAAGTTTCGTTGAAAGAAAAAGTTCTTTTAATTATAGCATTTAATTTAATATTAACAATTTATTTTAGGAATGGAGCAAATAAATTGTAATTTATTTGAACATTATATTATGCAATTTGTTTATTTGTTTATATTGTGTACATGTGCAGTTTATTTTGACCTTATAATCATGTATTATTTATTACTTTAATAATTATTCTAGTATTACAGCATATGAGTAGAGGCAACTAACTATCACAATTAAGGTTTACTCAATCCACTATACATCATGTAAATCAAATCACGCCAGACAACCATTCCTTCTTAAACATATCACTAGTTTTTTCCGCGATTATAATAGTAGGAGCATTCGTATTACCTTTAATAATTTTAGGCATAATCGAAGAATCCACAACCCTCAAATGATCGACTCCATAAACTTTTAACTTCTCATTCACCACAGCTTGAGTGTCCGACTTTGGTCCCATCTTACAAGTCCCAACAAGATGAAAGGGAGTCGCAGTATATTTCATCATCAGACACTTCCAATAATCCTTTTCACCAAATTTGAACTGCCTACAAGGAGACAAAGATTTCTTCATCAATATGAAATCATTCTTCTTAAACGACTCTGTATCAAACAGTTTTAAAACAATTTCAACCCCTTATACTAGTACGTCCAAATCATTACTATTGCTAAAATATCCAGGATAAGTTAAAGGTGGTGCCTATATAGTCTCATTTAACAATATAAATCCTCTGCTTTTAGGTAACAGTAAAACTGGAACAATAGATGTAGCATCGTAATAAGATAATGGGTTCAACAGCTGCATCAAAAAATTCATCTGGATTATTTGAAAAATCTTTATGATTAGTTGCAAGGGAAAAAACTTGGATACCACGCCATTCTTATGTTGGAACATTATTTGTAAGAAAACAGAGACTCTAGAAGTACCAATTGCAGATAAAGGTCCCCTATGTGTCTTGTCATAAGAGGAAATATCTTTCTCCATGCAGATATTTTCACTCGTAGAAGTAAAATTTATTGCAGTTACTAGACCATACATTCCGATATGGTTTTGAACATTTCTTCCAACTGATAAATTACTAATAATATGAATACCATATTTCTCTAATTCTTCTCTTGGTCCAATTCCAGAGAGCATAAGGATTTTTAGTGAATTGGCGGATCTAGCTGAGAGAATCACTTCTTTTTAGCAAAAACGGTGTTTAAATTAGTATTGGATGACCAACCCTGGTTGACAATATTGAATCAGTGCAAACACTGAGTTAATAACAGTCTACATAAGAGTAGAATAGTTAGTCATAAGGGCAAGATCCAGTAGTTGGTCATCTATGCCCCTTCCCCTTCCACTTGGAAGCGATATATATACGGACATGTTCGAAAGAAGAAGTCGTTATTATTATTCTATTCTTTCCTCAATATTCCTTATCAACAGATCTTGTACGCGACCACTATTCCTGAATAAACCTCTTCGGAACTGTGTTAATTCCATTACGCGGAATCCAACTTAGTTCAGTTGTTTGTTGAAACATATTCGATGCCTGTTACACGTTTTATTTTGTAGTCTACAAGCAATTTCGTGACGTACGTTTCAGTTTTGATGGTTAGATTCCTGCGTTTGCATCTGATGAGTCATAATAAAGCGTCATTTGTACCCATTAGCGGAGGTTGTATATTCATCACACCTAATTGTTTGCGTTGGTATCTACGAGTTCATAACCGAGTTCTTGCCACGCATTCAGTAAGATTTCGAACTGGTAATCATGTTGCTTATAATAGAATGGATTGTTTCTGGAAAAAATGAAAATAGTTAATAATTTTAGATGAATTTTAATTTTGTTCAGCTTATTTGATATTTGTTTGATATAATTTTAATTTCATTTAATATGAATTTAATGTGTTATAAATTTGTTACTACTAGAACTTATTTATCACTGAATTTATCACTCGTTTCTTCGATAATATTTAGAAGAAAACTATGTTATATTTTATACACATTTTTAATATGCTTATAGCAGATGCAATATATGTATGGAGAAGCGTAGATAAATCTGTTAAAATATTTCAGTGATAAAAATTAATATATATTCGTTCTAATTAATCGAAAATTTAAATTGATTAACATCGTTAGAACAGTAAAATATAATGTTGAGGATTATATATTGTGTATATATATTGCTAGATTTCATAAAATTAATTTTTATCATAAATGAGTCAATATCTTTTTGTAAAGCAAAATCTGCTACATTAACTGATATAAAACAAATATTACACGATTCTATATAAAAAAATTCATGAATATTTATATTTTCTTCACGCATCTATCTAAAAACAAATTAATTACACTAAATTACTTCTCGAAACAGATCACATTGAATTTGAAAAATTTTTCGAGTAAATTTTCACCCTATAGAGAATAAAACTTATTCCGACTATAATTAGAGGAATAATAATAAAGATACTTTGCATACAGTATTATTTTTCGATAACTGATATTATAAATTTTAATTAAATTTGTAACCTGTTGATTCCTGTTGTTTTTTGATTTCAGAAAATATAGTAGAACTTCTTCGTAGCTCCAGCCACGATTTCCTTCCTCTGCCCATTCATCATAATCTTTTGAATTACCACGGACGTACAGCATGTAATTGGTAGTACCACCCATCACCTGTAAGTATGATAATTAATTTTCAAAAGCCTAGACACTTTAATACTAGAACTATTTCCATTAGTTTTAGATTTGTTGGAAATTTCATGAGTACAACTTTAAAATTTAAAATCAAAATCCAAATTTAAATCCAAATTTAAAATCAAAATATTTACAAGTACAGTCCTCTGCGGTTTATATCTATGTATTAATATAATGTATATATTATGTCAGTACGTAGTATTGCCAGAGTTAATACATATCGAAAATGAGCCGAAAAGTAACGAAGTTTCGTTATCTGGACGAAAACTAATTTATAATTGGCATATTGAAGGAAAGTCTTACTTAGAAATTTCAAAATTAATGAAAAGAAGTAAGTTGACAATGCAATACGTGATAAAGAATGTTAAGTCAAGTGGAAATGTGTTGAATAGACAACGCAAAAGAGTTCCGAAGAAACTAACTTTGAGAGAAGAAAGAACAGTAATTAAAGAAATTAAAAAAAAATTCGACTGGTCCAGTGGTCCAGTTATCAGCGTTCGTTTTAAAATCATTTAATAAAGAAATGTCTGCAGAAACCTGTAGAATAATTTTGCGAAAAGAAGGTTTTAATGGTAAATTTGCTGGGAAAAAGCCTTTTATTAATCAGAAGAACTGTACAAAGCGTTTACAATTTGCAAAAGAATATTGTTCTGGAGCAGAATATAACTCGAGACAGGCACTCGGGCTAGGTTCCAGAAACCTACTTTATCTGACGAGAAGTTCCAGATGCTATGACATTCTCCCATCTAAGGACACTTTATCTTGCCCTAAAAAGCAGAATCAGCGTGTGAAAAGTCTCTGTAAGGGTATAAATTAAGTCTGTTTAAACAAAAGGATTCTTGGCACCAAGAAGTCACATAGGCACATTCGCTCCTATAAAGGTCAGTCTCTTAGCACGAGAGGGGATTCGATCTTGTAACATCAGTCAGTTCGAGTTGACGCAGATGAGTCTACGACACATCTCCCAGACTCGCATCATATCTGTATACATTCTTATTAAATATACTTATTTAAAAGTCTACAATCTCCATTTATTATAACATCTCTTCGACTGCTGTAAAAGGCAAAACGAGAGAACCTCAGCAAAGCGGGCAGCATTTCACAAAATTACCGTCGCGCTGAGACAAATACGTTGATAAAGATATTAATTTTTGGGAACACGTCATATTCAATACAAGTTTAACTTGTTAACTTTTAATTCAGATGGACATGGTATGGAGAAAACAAAACCCGGAGTTCAAATTAAAATTTAAAAGTTACTGTCAGACACGGAGGGGGCATGCTATGACTGCCAATGGCGTTGATGATCTAGTTTTTATTGACGGAATAATGGATAAGAGGTATTATTTAAACATTTTATGGTGTCACTTATCATAAAGTGCAACAAAATTGTAGTTGGAAAGTAATTATTATTTCTAACACGACAATGACCCGAAGTATACAACTTATACTGTTAAACAATAGAATATAATCTTATATAATACCTCACACGTTTTACCAACACCGCTCCAAAGTCCCGACGTGAATCCTATTGAGAATTTATGGGCAGAGAAAAAATTAAGAAAGTTTGAAATTACGAATAAAGAAATATTAAAAGAAAAAATTATAGATATTTGTAATACTATTGAAAAAGTATATACAAAAAAATTAGTTAAAAGTATGCCGGATCGACTCAGAAGTGTAATAAGACATAAAAGACCAACTAAACATTAACTATGAAAACATTAAGGTTTTGTTTATCAAGCACTTCAGTTTGTTTATTATAACTTGTAAAGTATGAACACTTCTGTGACTCGAAATTTTGTTCAATTTTAGCTAGACTTTGATTTTTGTTATGTTAATATATTTTTTTACAATAAAATGGTGTTTTAAAAGCTTAGTTATTCCAACAGTGTCCGTTATAAAAATTTTCTAAAATGCATTATAAATAAATAACATCTATGCAAAGTCAACAATAGAAAGGGTACGAATACTTCTGTGATTCACTGTATATAAAAACTCTTCTATGTTGTATGTTTGAGTATTTTATGTTATTATTAGCACCTAACATCCAATCGATATTGCTTCCTGATGATATAGTGGCAAAGGCCGAAATCTCAACTACCTGGTTCTTCTATACCAGCTTCCAATAATAATATCTGAAAGTATAGTTCAAAATATTCAAAATATTTAAAATATTCGGAATACTTCATCACAAACTGTTAGTGAGTAAACTGTGCTACTATCCAAAAAACAATTATATGGTTGCAGGTAGAAAGAAACTCACTAATTCTGGTAAAATTAATCCTTACTCCTAAACGAGAATCATTTATGATCTGTTTCTCTTTATGCAAAAATTTCAACAAAGTTTGAATAATCTAAGAAAGCGTTCCAAATTAAGATCAAGATAAAAAATATTGGCGAATAATTTATTTCAGTAGATTGTTATTGGAAAGTGGAATGTGAATCTTCGTCAAAATTAATACACATTATGGAACAAATCATATTATAAATTTGCTTATTGGATTATCTAACGAAAACAGCAACATATTGTTAAGTAACAATAGCTTTAGTAAATATTTCATATCTAGTGTCTCAGCGCGACGATGATTCGTGAGGACTGCTGCCCGCTTCGCTGAGGTTCTCTCGTTTGGCCTTTTACAGCCGTCGGAGAGATATTAATAATGCCGGTTGTAGGTTTTTAAGACGTATATTTGGTGAAAGTTATACAATTGTTACGTGAGTCCATGATGTGTAAGAAGTGTCTCGACTCGAACTGACTGAGCTAAGTGACTCTGGCAGACTGTATCTCGCGTGTTAGGAGACGGAACTTTTTTTTGGAGCGAATATGTCTACGTGACTTCTTGGCGCTAGCCACGACGCCCTTTGTTTACCCTTACTCTTTAAGAGACTTTCTTGGAATACTCTAGTTTCTTGAAAAACTCTGCCTTTCAGGGTAAGACAAAGGTTCCATAGATAGGCGCGTGCCATGGCATCTGGAACTCTCCGCAGGTTAGAGTATTCCAAGAACCTAGCCTGAGTGTCCTGTTCTGCTCCAGAACATCTAGCCTTCATCTTCTCTAGTTGTTGCATAATTCTAAAAACACAAATCGGCATAGATATCCGCACGTTAATGATACAAAATATAAAATTTGAAGAATACCTTCCATTTTTCCACTTCGCTTAACCTGTTTGCAACGACACATACGACTGATCCAGTTTCCACAATAATAAAATCATACTCTTTCTTTGAAAAATTTGTTTTATAAAAAATATAATTTTAGTTATAAAGTGTGGAACATATGTGTATTTAATAATAATATTGAATATATTTAATTATTTTAAAATTATTATATAAAATTACACATAACATAATTACCTATTTTTCATTGAAAATTCAATCTTCACGAAAGTAGAAATTCCAAAATATATCAAGAATTATCTCATCCTCACTATTATACATGCAGGTAAGTGTATATTATGTTGATTAACACTTTTTTCTTCGACAAATTCGTGCATAAAATATTTTCCGTTTGATAAACTCTCTTATATTATGTTAAATACAATGACTCTTACATAATGCTTTCATTTACAAAATTTAGTGATAAAAATAATATGCTTTAGCAATAGTAATAGTTCAGTGATAGTTCAATAAAGTGCATGTTTAATACAAGCATAAGTTGTTGCTGTAAATAAAAAATATTTATACAGTAGCTTGAAATTTTGAACTATTAAGTTTTTGCATTTTTTAATGAAGCAAAAACTTCTCGTAGACTTTTTGAACAGATGAGGATGTTGTAAAAATTGTATATCATTTTGAAGTATGAATAATTACAATTTAAATATGCAGGATGTTGCGAGTTTTAATATTGTAATTTTATTATTGTATTCTGCAGATAAAAATAAGACTAAAATATTATTTTACAGAAAGTTCACAAATGCTTCATTAACATGTTGTAAAAAGAAAAAATGAACATAAAGCCATGTTTGCATTTTAAAGTGTTAGATTCCATTATCAATACAAAAGTAATACCGAGACTACTGAATCTTATGTAAAGTTTGTCGAACTTCTTAGTATGTAGCTTTAATCAATTTGATTAAATCGAATATTTCTCTGCTGGAAATATTGGGTTGTCCGGAAAGTTCGTGCCGATTTTTGATAGGTGGCGTAAGGACAGGTCTGAATATATCAGAACGATTGAAAACAAATGACACTCGTACATATTGTAAAAGACAGTACTTCAGGCATATTTGGAAAACAATTTGGTTACGATACGTTAATTTTTGTCAGTTTTATACACCTTTGAATATGGAAGAAAACAAAGTGCATTTTAGGCATTTAATGCTTTTCTTTTACCGGAAAGGCAAAAATGCCACACAAGCGGCAAAGATATGCGCTGTTTATGGCGAAGGCACTGTAGCTGAAAGAACTGTGCGAAAGTGATTTGCTAGGTTTAAAGCTGGTGATTTCAACCTTAAAGATCAAGAACGCCCGGTAGGCCTTCCACCAAAGATGAAGATCAGATTAAAACACTAATCGAGAATAACCCACGCTATACGACACGTGAATTAGCAGGAATTTTGAATATGTCAAAATCCACCATCCACGAGCATTTTGTGAAGCTTCGCTACATAAACCGTTTTGATGTATGGGTTCCCCACGATTTAACGGAGAAAAATCTGATGGATCGCATTTCTATTTGCGACCGCTCTATAAACGCAACGAGGAGACACCATTTTTGAAGCAAGTAGTGACGGGGGATGAAAAATGGATCATTTATAATAATGTTAAGCGAAAAAGGTCTTGGGGAAAGTGGAACGAACCATCTTTAGCCACCCCAAAAGCCGGTCTTCATCCAGAGGTCATGCTCTGTGTCTGGTGGGATTGGAAACGGATCCTGCATTTTTTACCAAACAACGAGACGATAAATTCAGAGAAGTATTGTTCCCAATTAGACGAATTAAAGACAGCAATTGAACAAAAACATCCAGAAATAGCGAATCGGAATGGCGTCGTGTTTCATCAGGACAATGTGCGGCCTCATGTGTTTTTGATAACTCGACAAAAGTTGTTGGAGCTCGGTTGAGATGTTTTACCCCATCCACCATATTCACCAGATTTCGCACCCTCTGATTTTCACCTATTTCGATCATTACAAAATTCCCTTAATGGAAAAAACTTCAACTCTTTGGTCGAGATAAAAAATCACATAGAAATGTTTTTCGCTGAAAAATCTGAGAGGTTCTGGAATGACGGAATTTTCAAGTTGCCTGAAAGATGAAGAAAGGTTGTAGAACAGAATGGCATCTATATAACTTAATAAATGTATATTAGAATTTAAATTTTCTGCGTTTCAATTTTCCTTCAAAATCGGCACTTCCGGACAACCCAATATTTACTATTAAAATTAATGAATATTTTGCTATAAGTAGAAATCGGAAGATGTACAATCCATTGATCTAAAAGATCAAGGGATCCTTCTCTGCTAGTCCATTATTGAAATTGTTCGTAATGATAATGTTTTTCACACTTCATATTTTTATTATAACTTTTTAATGAATGATTTATGAGTTTCTGGCTGCACAACATTTTAGTCTCAATTTTACCTGTATTACTAATATATAATATTATAAGTGGATTATTTTTATCTCTATTTACCTATACTCTTATTTGGATACGAGTTTTCAGAATGATCGAAAAGATTACTGACGAGTGTAAGAAACATAAGGTGAATGGTTGACAAGCTGATAGTGTGGAATTAGGTGGGCAAAAATTTGCTAGATTTGAAGTTACGACATCCTTTGATCTCAGATTATGATTCTTCTTGGTCGTCTGGAATTTTTGGTCTTCTTGATGGTTTATTGAACTGTTGAGAAAAATTTTACATAGTTTAATATTATATATATGCATGCGCTATTCGGATTTAACTCTTTGGGAACATTCAAATATATGAAAAAATATGAAAAGTATGAAAAAATATTTTAGAAAAATATGATATTAAGGAATACACGTCACACAATGCTTTTACCCGTTTGCAATGATTTTGAAACAAGTTGTGAATATCGCATTAAAATTTTTAAATGGATTGTACCATCTTTGATTACATATTCTTACAATTGACATACTTGTTTTTCTGTTGCTCACATTTTCATCTTTTATTACATATTCGTCAAGCATCATCTAACTGGCAAATACTAACCGATGTAAATTATATAATTAATGCTTTAACAACAAGTTTGCAAATGATTTCAAGTAATTAACCAATCAACTAAATTTGCAAGTAATTTCATGTTTAAGAACAGACTAAAAGGTATCAATATATATGATTTTTCTAGGTTTGAATAATACTGTTGGGGAACTACAATTTTCACGAACACAATAGTCTTGAAGGAACTATAAAGTATTTAACACGTTCGTCGCCCAGTGTGAATTGGTTGAGTTTTCTGCGGGGCACAAATTTCGGAGCCGGAGCGCCAGAACAGAACGTAAACAGAACGATCAGCTGGAATAGCAACGATGAAATTCGAGTAGGCATGTATTTGCATGGTCTGTGACCTAAAGTTTTCGAACCTTCGTGTCATTATAAAACATTTAGAAATGAAATGGGGAAAGCGATAAGCTCTTCGGAAAGGGGACTGCGAGAGATATCACTGCATTTATCATAGAATCTTCATTCAGTCAAAAAGCATACTTTGTCTGATAAGCACATCAGTGATTTTTTATCCTCAAAATGTTCGTTGCACAGTGTAAAAATATAATTGAAAGTGAGTTTTATAAGAAGGATTATAAATAGAATTTCATCAAATTCAGACTCGGATGACGAGGAATCATATGCAAGTGAAGACTTTGAGGAGATGTTAGAAGAACTTGCTATAGCAGAAGAGGAGAAATTGACCAATGCTGGTGATTCTTTAGACAATATCTAGTGGAACTAGTTCGCCAACAAGCAACAATCATTTACATTCACCGGAAAAAGTGGGCTTCTGATGGATTTCCCTTCCAATTGAATTCAACAGTGAAGTTCTTTCATTATTTCTGGATGAAAAGGTGATAATCCTTCTAGTCACAGAAGCTAAGATATGGGAATTTCTAGTTAGAGAATTGTTGTACTCGGAAAATACTAGGCCCGACAATGAAAGAAAGAAAACGAAAAAAGTGTCTCACCATTTAGAAATTCGTAAAAATCAGCAGGGCAAGCCTAGAAGAACGTGCGTCCTATGTTATCAAAAGAAAAGACAAATTCTTGAACGATAGCAAGCGAGAAAACTATAAAAAACTATAACATATTGTAAAAATTGTCCAAAACTACCACATATGTGTTTGAACTGTTTTAACAAATATCATAGAACGTAACGTAATGTTTCATTTTATTTTAAATATAAATTAATATAAAGTACAATATAATGTGTAAATTTTTTTATTTTTATTTTGTATATTTTATATTTGCTAGTGCTTATTCCATTAAATTCCTATTCAAAAATCCAATTAAACATCCTATAACTTGGCCAAGAAGAATGTCACCCATATTTGGGTGACGTGGCGACGAACGTGTTAAAGGCTCTGGATGCAGTTAGGAAGAAGGGAGAAAGAGGAAAAAAGGCGATTAATGGCATTTCGTCTCGAAGTCACTGCCTAGACTCATCCAGTGGGGTTGGTGGTAGCGACACTTCTTACCCCAGACGCTTGTTGTTATAACTACCCGTTAGCTGGCCCGACAACGCTCCTAGCGGGGTTCCGCACGCTGCTTGCTTAACTTCGAAAGATCGATAGAACGTTAGGCGCGCAACCACTTGCGGCTTGTGCTAGTCGAGTGTTCGAAACTCGTAGTCGAGAAATCATAGGGCCGCTATAAGTCTAAATTCGCATGATGTGCCCAAAAGATTGGGACGTACTGAATGTTTATGGATATGATTAGTACATAGAACAAATGCGTGAAACGTTTATTCATTTTGAGTGATGCGGCAGACTGCGACTCTGTTTGGCAAAAGTATCGGATACGAAATCTATATGGTAGATAGTGGAACTTTGTATTTAATTGTTAGGTGCCTCTGAACAAACGTCGAAATGCCTGACATCAGAACAATATTATGAATGAAATATTACGTAATTTTCCACGAAATCTGATATTCTAGCTTTGTTGATGAACGCTTGTAACATTATTGTTAACACGATCACTATAAAATGAATAAAACAAGTAAGTAGACTTACAATATGTATATTTCTCTGTACAGCATCTGGTCACTTACAATTTTCAGTCTTCTCACGTTCCGGGTAAATTAATTACAATATAAAAAAATGTATATAATAATTTTTATATCAAAAATCAATTAAATGATTTAATTAATATAATGAAATTTATTTCAACAGCGCAAATATACGATATATACGATATTTGTATATATATCAAGTCGTAATTTAAGTAAAATAGTTTTATCGTTTCTTTTCTTTTATAATTACATGATACATGCGTGAAAAGTAAAAACTATGTATTAGTACATATTATTTGTCCGATATAAATGTCTAATGTTCTAATAATAAGAACGATAAATAACAATTTATCATATTTAGTTCAAGGAAACTAGCAGTTTTTTTAGAGTAAAAGAATGAATATGTGAAATAGTAGAAAAATTTTACGACGATTTTTCACATATCGTAGCTATTCATATTTTGGACAACTGTTTCTTTTGTTTAATCGGCAGTCGGATCTAGTACCGGAATATTTGAAAAAAACCTATCTGCACTCAAAATCGAATTTTACTCATTTCTATTCTCATTATTTTTATCATATCTTACGAATCTAATCAGATGACTTCTACGAAAACCACAGCTGGTTTTTCCGATTGTTTGTGATGTCTGTATATTGTAAAACAAAAAAATGACACATCTTTTAAAGAATTTCTTCGAACAATTCACGATAGAGTGAAGATACATAAATATAATATAATAAATTCAATATATTCATGACGTTTGGTGTTAATTGAGTTATAATTCAATCTACTTTGAACAACTACTTCTTCTTTCTCACTTAAAAACTTACAATTTTCGGACGTGGCTATTTAAAAAACAATTCGAGGAATTCTTGAATTGAAAAAAAAAAGAATTATTGTAACGGTAATTAATAATATGCGGTAACTACGTTAATTAAGGATATGCCATCTCAATCGATACTTATTCTAGATCTTATTCTCTTATGTACATTCTAGTACAGTAGAAACATATAATAGAAACGAGTACTAAGAGATTAAGAAATTATTTATACTATTAAAGATATTGAGCGTATATTAATATTTGCAGAAGTAATATTTGATCATTATGAATGAGATTAAAAATAAATTGAAGTAAATAAAATTCCTTTATTTTGAGTATCCTTTAAATAAAATACTATTTCAAATGCTTTGAAAACTTTTTCCAATAAATAAAATATTTTATTTCCTAAAATACATGTATGATTTAAAATGAAATAGACTACTTGCTACTTAAATAATATTATCCTGCTCTGCGATGCCTGCATTTTCAGCACCCAACATAGGTATGTACTGCAAACTTCGTCTGTGCATGTACCTGTTGCGATATAAGGAACGCCATACGAAAGTGCCAAACCAAACTGTTATCACTTGTTAAGGCCAAGGGTGGGTTTAGGAACGCGTCCCTCTGGCCTTGGCCGTACAGCCATAGGGCAGTATCGTTAAGCCCATAAAGTAATTGCGAATATTTATAGAACTGACATTGCCCGACGCTATTTCTTGGTCCACAATAAATTACTTTCTCAATCACGTGATCGGGAAGGATACAATAAAGTCGACTTTATATAAAACCGACGCGGTATAGAACAAGGCAATTGTTTGAATCAGTTCAGGATCATCAGATTACGGAATCAGTTCATGAGTTCCTTTTAAGTTATTCACAACTTTAATTGCCGCCCATCTCGCATCTTTCCATCGTCAGTGTTCATCACTCGCGTAAACACAAACCGACATCAGTCGTTGCATAATACTCGGGATTCAAACAAAAATCGTGTATTATAATTAGGCTTATTGCATAATAGAACCAGGCAAGGTACGTTAAATTCATTCATTTCCCATATCAGTGAGTGATCGTTCAAAGTTCAAGAGATATACGCAGAGGAAGAGGATCGATATCAGTCGTGACTTTCCTTAACATCACTGAATGTATCTTTATATAATAGCAACTTTATATAATAGCAATTTGAACAGCAACGGATAATTTAACATTGCTGTACTAGAAAACTTTCACACAATACAATTTCTTGATTTCTATTAATTTATACGAAGAACGGTCAAAAAGATTCTTGTAAGTCCGATTGAAAAATGCCAGAATATCAGATGGGAAAAGAGGTTTGTTTAATGCATTTACACGAGGCTCAACGTCTGTTTTTGTATTCTGTTTTTATAGATATATATATTCTAAGACTGTAATGTGTAAATGGTTCATCAATAAAACAGTTTAAACAGAGAGCGATATCACGTATTTTCAAGTTTCTTATACTTTCTAATTTTCCCAAATTCTCAAGAGTAATTGAAATTATTTGCAAAAACTACTAAAGTATTACTTATGATATTTGTGTTAACGTTAATTATGTGTCGATTAGATAATCCCTGGAAAATATGTAATGAAAAAGAGAAAAAAATGTAACAAAAGAATAAATATGTCAGCTCCATTTAAAATCCATTCAAAAATTCTAATGTTAGCTTCAATAGATTTCAAAGTCATTGCAAGTCAATATTTTATCAAATAGATAAAAGCACCTAATGTGATACTAATTTTGGCTAAAACTTTCTGTCATATTATTTATATTATTAATATTTTTTATTATTTATATTTTCCTAGATCTGAGTGTTACCAATTAAGTCAGACATGACGTATATACGTATGTATGATGTATACACATGTATAATATTCAACTATAATTCTTTTCAATAGTCAAGTGAATCTTTGAAAAGAACAAAAATATGAAACAATCAAAAAAATCATCATCTTTATAAAAGAATGTCATGGATACCTTCAAATCTAGCAAGCCTGCCCGAAATAATTCTACAATCATATCAACCGTCTGCGTTTATGTTCCTCTCGCTCGTTGCACATATCTTCGGTTATTCCAGAAATGATTCCTATCACAATTATAATACAGGTAAATACAGATAAATATAATAAGTATTAGTATTTGTATAATATTAGTATTAGTTATATATTAAGTATTTGTATTAGTTTATATAAATATTAAATTGTTACTGAACTATTGCTTATTTTGTTAATTCTTGAGACTTGTTTGAAGTACATTATTTTCATCGTTCAAATTATGCAAATGAAAGTATTCGAATATTCCCGTAAGCCAGTGTAGCATAAAATTATTTAGTATTGTGCTTAACATGACATTCGAGAACTCACTACATGAAAACTTTATTTATGCATAAATTTGTCAAAAAATAACGATGTTAAATTTCTTGTTATATACACATTTGCATGTGTACCTTATGACTCATTCTACTACTATTAAAATATACAAGATATGATTAGAAATTATGCAATAACGGATACGAAGTAATCCCAGATAAATTTTGAAGAAGTATTTTGTCGAAAACTATGCTTTTAATGAAAAATAAATATATGATAAACAGACAAACATATTATATATAATTTTATATAATAATTTAAAGATTATACATTTTATTATGATTATAAATGTATTTAATATTGTTATCAATTATATATATATATATACATATTCTACAGTTTATAATTAAAATTATGTTTATGTAAAACGAATTTTTCAGAGAAAGAATACGATTTTATTATCGTAGGACTTGGATGTATTCTTGCAAACAGGTTAAGCGAAGTAAAACATTGGAAGGTACTTGTGATAAAATATTTTAAATCATTATTAAACTGCGAATACTTATAAATATTTAAGTTTTTAAGAATATACAATAGTTGAAGGAAATGAAAGTTAAGTAGGAAATATCTTTTCAAGCTTATAAATTTGTATTCACCATTGTTGTTTGATGATATTTTGTCGTTGTCAATGTTGTATAATTCAGTAAACAATTTTACAATGAAACAGTATCTTACAGTGAAACCTCAAAATTGTCCCGATCAAATAACTATCCACGATCGTGGCTGGTTTCAAAGTTCTTGACATTGCTTGTCTTTTCAATGCAACTTTTTTCAAATTCTACATATCATACGCAACAATATATGTATATTATGTATCGAAACGCGACGTTTTGTCCGAGTGACGAACTCGATTATGCGCGTCGAATGTCTGTGTCGATGCGACTTGTAATACTGGGTGTTTAAGAATGCGTTAAGTGATGTAGCAGCAGACTGTAAAAGCCTGTCCAACCCTTATGTAAAATTTGTATTTTAATGAGTTTGCAAATATCCAATAATCAACGTTTATTGGATACGTAATTATTACAAAAAATGATGAACTGTACGAGTTTTTGTGGCGTAGACTAAAATAGTGTTTTTTGCCGTAAACTGATTCTATCGCAGAGAGCAATTTACTTGAAATGAATGATTTATTGAGACTACCGATACTGTTGTTCACTTACTGCTTATTCAATTACTGTTAGACTGATATTGCCGCGGCAGCCTGCATGCCGTTCTGTTATTAGTCTAGCCAGAAGTATTCTTCGTTTCATAGCATGTTAGGCATCGATGATCGTTGCTAACCGCTTTGCACAGTAAGAAGGAAGTAGGTCTCCGAATCGTGAAATATACTATTTATTGCGATGCCTAGGATAGTGTTACCCTATAAATTGCATTTAACAGAAAAACAGTTTGGTTAGTGATTAGAAACGTTGTACGTGTATTTCTTGGCATTGGTTGGAATTACTCGTTGAAAAAAGTTTCAAAACCTGGCGGTGCTTGTTCAAGATCTTAAGAGGGTGTCAATTAGCTATCTGTGAGTTATTGCTTGTTTGGTATTTGTTTTCAGTGGAATATTAGTAACATCGTATTTCCCAGTGTTGCTGATGATTTGGGTAATATGCCATTGTTGATGAGTTACTGATGTATTCCTGGATAGTTGGAATGTTTGCAATGGCGTGCAGTTCTCTAATTAGAGTGTCATAAGGCTTATTAAATATGATGCGGAAAAATTTTGTATTTTATTTATGTGCGTTCTTGCGGCCGTTGTCGAAATTTGATGCCCATAGATAATGATGGGCCTGATAAGTGTTTTGTAGAGATTGAGTTTCTCTTTAATTTGCTATTTCTGGAGACGAAAGGATAAAGTCTATAAAGCACCTAAACTGGTTCTTTATTTTTTTTGCAGGAGACCAAATAATTTCAGAGTCGAGGATGACTTTCAGGTATTTAACGATGAAGGACCAGCGATTTTTACTGGATTTAGGAATATGCTTCTCTTCATTGAGAGAGTAATAGCTTGTATCTTGATTGGGTTTATTGTTAACTTCTAGTTTTTGAATTAGTCTTGTAGACTGTCAAAATGATTTTAGATCTATGAGGTTGCATTTTCTGGATTCCATGAGGAGGCGTGTATTGCAGTGTTGTCTGCATAAATGGTAGTATGTATGTTTTAGGCGTCATTTATGTATAGGATAAAGAGAAGAAGGCCAAGAATGTATCCTTGTAAAACATCGGCTGTGACTTCCTTTATTGTTGAATTGGTGCCGTTGATGGAGAGTAAAAGTTCCTGTGTTTCTTGCTTGTAGTTTGATTAATAGGGTACTATGTTATATTAATGCTTTTTCGAGGTCCAGTAATATGAGTTGAATTAATCTGTTTTTATTTCTTTCTATTATGATGTGTTCCGTGACTCGCTGTAACTAGTGTATGCAGGAATGATTTTGTCTGAAATCGAACTGTTGTGGAATTATTGTTTCGGATTTCTTTATATGGATGAGAAGGTGTTCAGAGATAACTTTTCCCAATATTTTACCTAGAATTTTACTTAGAATTATCTAGAAGGTTGATCAGTCTATAACAAGATAGGCATGATGTGGGTTTTCCGATTTTGTCAGAATAAAATCTTTTAACTGTTTTGCAAGCTGTGGGAAATAGGCAATTTTAAGCAAGCCTTAAAGATATAGTATAATACTTTTATTAACTGTACCGGGGGTTTGGTTGATAAGTTTTTTAGTTTAATAGCTATTATTATTATTTTTAGTTTAATAGCTTTGCTATTGGGAAGTTTCTTTATTATATTTTTTATTAATTTCGGTGTGCAGAAAGGAAAGCTTTCTTGGGTTGTAGGAGTTGTTCTGATGAGTGCTGCTTTATGCTCGATGTCCTGTTCAATAGAAGAATGTATTCTGAAACGAGGCATTCTCGAAAAAGTTTTGAGCCAGATCTTCTGATTTTTCCTCGTCCGAATAGAAAATTTTGTTATGCATTGTGCCTGTAAAACTGGTATTTTGGTTTTAAAGCCTGTAATTTGGTAGATTTTTCATAGCGTATGATCCGTGTTTTTTGTTTGCTAACTTTTGCTGCCATTTAGTGTTTCTTATCAGAGTTCTTTTTTGGATGTTGTTGGTGAGGATGTTCCTTTGCAGATAGAATTTCCAGTCTTCTGATATTTCCTTTTTAAGAAATTGTTTTTTATTTGAATTTTGTTTTTTTATGATATCTAGGAGGAGCGGATAGGGTTTATGTTTTGGGCCGAAATTGTTTGTACCGTATTGCGATATGCTTTCTGTATGTGGTGTTTGAGGGTTTTGATTTCTGTATCAATGTTCATTTCGTTTGCTGTTAGGTGCGGATTTATATTGATTTTGTTGCAAAGTTTAGCGTATGCAGATGTATTCTGTCATTTTTACTCTTCCTTCTGTCTTATGCTTTTGGAGCAATAATTCTTTTGAGAGATGGTTTGAGGGTAGGTCGTCAATGTTTTAACAGTTATAGGTAGGGAACATTAGAGAGGAAAAAATCGATGGTTGGAGTACAGTTAGGTTTTCTGCGTGTCTAAGTTGGGCTGTGAATAATTTGGTAATCTCCGAGTTCTGAGTGATTTTTATTTGTTAACATAGGAAATATTTTACACTACATATTGTATTTTGTAGGTTGTATTTCAGTCAAGTTCTTTCACTAGAGTCATTTCCATTCAGTTTATTCCTACAATTGCTTTACCTTTCTTTCTACTTTTTCGTTAAATTTCGTGTGTCAAACTTACATTATTCGTAATTATGACTAAATTCTGTCGAATACAGGAAAAACAATATTTATCGTTTTACGTACATAAATACTTCAAATTTATCATTACGTTTCACATATTTTTTTTTCTTTCTCGCTATTTAAATAACCTCGGATTCGTATATTCGTATATATTTTGTCCAACATTACGCATTGACTTTATATAATAAAAAGCATCTTCAATCTGACATTTTAATTTTAAATGTTCAATAGATATAATACGTTTAATCAGAGCAAATAATTTTAGAACACCTTGTATAATGAAGCTATGTTCAAAATTTTAGCCAAATCGAAAGTGTAGCGATTTTGGAAATTTGAAGTTGTAGATTAACCATACTTTTATAGATTTCGATAAATTTTAAATACTTTATATAAAAATCAATATAAATCAATATAAAAATCAATGTTTTGAACAACTTTTTCTTCTTATATTGTAAAAATATCATAGTTTCAGAAATATTCGCAACAAATTATCAGAAGTCAAATGAAACTGTCAACTTTTATTTATCGAACTTGTAAATTTTAAATCATTTCTTTTCTGCAACAGTCACGTAAACTTTGAACAATAATAATACTTTACTTTGAACAATAATAATACTTTAATTTTATTATAAGAATTCAGTTTTAACAGTTATTTTATATTCAATTAATAAAAGTTCTGGAGGATCGTGTACTTTAAACGGATTTAAGAAGAAAATATAAAAATCAAGATAATAATTTTTTAAATTATGTAAGGAATTGAAAACAGTAGTTTTTGTATAACTGTTTCATTTTATTAACAATAAAAGGAAAACGAACATTAAAAGAACAAAAATATTCCTGTGGGAATTCTGAATTTCGTTTTTACGAATCATATGTTTTTCAAATTGTTTTCATTAATTCTCATTGTAAAATCAAATTTCATTAATTTGTGTAATAGAAATACTGTGAACTGTTAATGTTAGTTGACTTATTATTGGACACGATCGTTTAAATCATTCGTGAATGCAGATATTCTATTATATTTATATTTAAATCAACTCTGTGTGGATTTATCTCCACCAAATAATTTCTATTTCAGATCCAAAAAATATGTTTGTCAGAATTTTAATTTTTTCAGAGCAGAGTAGAAGATTAAAAGAAAAAATAAAAAAAGAAAGAAGAAAGTTTAAAGGACTAAAAGTTTTTCTGTTCAATTTTTTTTGTAGAACTTTACTTTCAAAAAAATAAAAATTTCTCATTTCCACGAAAGTGTATACAATAGAAATTTTAGTCAGTTCTATCTAATGAAAAAACAATTATAAAGTCAATTACAATTATTTCATAACTATGTAATTAGAAATTTTACAATTTCATTCGATCTTTGAGAAATATTACATCCCTATAGTGAATTCTGCGAATAATTGTGCGTCCATAGCAACGCACGTGATGTCATTGTCGATTGCCTTAGCTACTCTTTTATCTTTTGTTCAAATATATAATATATGTATCTATGGGTTTATGGAGAAAAGCCGTCATATGCCTTCATCTTCCACATTTTATCATTTAAAATTTATGACACCGTAACAATAGTCAATTTTTTATGTAATATAATAAAATTTTTATAAATCTTTATAATCATAAAATTTGAAGAAAATATTTGAAAAATGTCAAACTTCGAAACATGAAATTTGGAAAAGACAAAACTTATATTGTAACATAAATTTTATAAATTCACGGGTTTACTTATTATTATTTATTTTTACATTCTTTTTCTACAGTTATAAATTCGACCGTTTTTGCTACAAAGACTACTAAACCTGATCTGGCAAAATTTATTATTATATTACTATTATATTACTATCCGCTCGAAATTTTATGTAGATTTTGATGAAGTCAATGGTGATAAGCCTTTCACTGTAACAAAAAATTTGCAGAGCAGAGGTCAAAACAAAATTTTATGAATTCAAAGCAATACAATTTCTTCACAGAAAAATATTTTTACACAGAGAAGTATTTTTTTCATCTTTTTATAAGATCTTATAGTGGATATTATAAATTAATCAAAAAATAAACGCTCAGGTATAAAATTTTTTTAAATTAGAGATCCAGAAATTTTCGAGACTAGAAGGATTAATGTATAAACACAAAGTTTTGAAATTGTGGCAAGCAGCTTTTTTCCTTACAACCACACTTTTTACGTACTTAATTTTTCAATTTTATTCTCACATAGAATTTATAGCAGTTTGAAGAAAAAATGTGACTTCACTTTTCTACTCGCTATGTGATGTAAAAGTACCTCAGAATAAAATACATAGTAATATATTTTTTAACCATCTTTAACATGAGCCTAGGTTTATTTTTATACAATTTTTTTTAAGAAATTATAACAGCTTAAATATTCACATGTCACTGAGATTATAATGTTTATTATAACTTAAATAATGATATATATCATTAATGTATTATAAAAGAACTATTTAAAAGACAAAATATCGGACAAATAGCGACGAAAACAATTATAAGCGCATCTTTTTTAACATACTTTCCCAACTAAAAATAATTATACTATTATACTATAATAATAATTATACTATTTGTAAGCCAGATCTAACTCGTATTCCACTTCGAGAGTTACAGGAAAAGAACTCCCTTCATACATTTCTCCGTGGTTTCTTCCTTTCATGTATATACCTTACGACATCAAACTAATCATTACATTCTATTTAATTGCCGTGCGTGGCACTCACAGTCACATTTCATATCAGCTAGTTTCAGCGAATGTACATGTAATAGCTAATCTACAGGTGGAGCTCGGTAAATGAGAGTGAGGCTTGTATAGCGCCTGGAAAAAAAGAGAGAGAATCGGCTTATCTAAAGTCAGACCCATACTGTTCGTTGAGGTTAGTCAAGCCGGTAATACATTATTAGTACATACCTATATTATACTTATGACTTATTTTTCATGTATACTTATAAAACGAGAGGAACGACTAAAATATCTACATTTAAATCGGGACTCGATACATATATACACATATATCTGCATGGCGTAAGTTTGTGCTATTTATTTAATTCTATCCCATTATATTAAATTCTATTTAATTAGTTTTTAATATTTCAATTAATTATTAATATGTACATTTCCATCAATTATAATTACTTAATTTTACTAGAAACATAAATTGGAAATTTCAAGTGGCTAATAGCTGTTAAGGCCAGAGAGGCTAGGGATAAGTCCCTT
The DNA here is from genome assembly GCA_032399605.1 of Melipona beecheii. NCBI lineage: Eukaryota > Metazoa > Arthropoda > Insecta > Hymenoptera > Apidae > Melipona > Melipona beecheii. The sequence goes on from JAUCMO010000498.1 coordinate 4,483,604, forward strand.
GGGCCTGACCCTACAGCCAAAGCCAACAGACACATAAATGTAATGTAAAAGGGACGCATCCCTGGGCAATACTGCCAGGCTCATAAGGTAATTACAAATGCTTTATGAGACTGACCTGCCCAACGCTACCTCTTAGTTTTAACATGTCACCTTTCCTATCACGAGAAGGAGATAATGAAGTCAACAATATAAAAAGGACCAACATGGTTGGAACAGGGTTCTTTCGGCAAGTAAATTCAAGCTCTTTAGTACAAAGTGTGCTTCTCATGCCATCACCTTGTGAGTGCATCACTTGCATAATTACAAATTCAACATTCAATCAATTTCCCACAGCAGTGAGTAGTCCTTCAAGCCATAATATATATACACAGAGGAACAGAATCGACAGTCGAGATTGTGCTTAAAAGTAGTTGTACATAGAAATATTTTTATGTTAAGACTTTTTCTTAATCCCTTGCTTCATTTATTTTAAAGTGATCGTGTTAGCTAACGATAATAGGGATCTTCATCAAGGCAAGACGATTACACAATATTGTAGAAAATAGCATAAGATATTTCTTTAATAATATCATATAATGATAATTAATCCATTAATATTATTTAAAATTTGACATTATTGTGATTATACTTATGGTACAAAATTTCATTAGAGAGGCACTCGTTTGAAAATAACCGTAATATGCGTTTATTGTCGAGAGAAAGCGATAAACTTCCTTGAGTTTGTTTCCCTAAAAAGGAAAGTCGTCATTGAAAGGCAGACTGTATGTTATAATATTTGTCAAAAGCAATTTTCAGACAGTTAATCAATCACGTGTTAATCTCTGATATCACATTATTTTTAACGAAATAAATATATGTATAATAATTATCTGCGAAGACTTAAACAAAATTAAAAATTTATATATTATATATTTGAATGATTAGTTTTTGAATATTATGTCAATGCTTAAATTAGACTTCTTTCAGAAAGAGCTTATTTGGAAATAAAAAATAAACACTTAGTTCTATCTGATTTGAACATACGTCGAATATCTCTTTTCTTCGGATTGGGTGACTACTATAATATTAAGAAAGACTGGGTGCGACGGCAACAGTATTTATTGTTGCCGACAGACATTTCGAATTTCCATGTAGTATAGAGTAAATTAAAATAAAAGTAAAAAATAAAATATTTGAAATAACGAACCATTACATTAATTTACATTAATCATTACATTAATTTAATTTAACCATTTACATTAATTTATTATTTCAATTTCAAGAACAACATAGGAAATGAAATGGATGATTTGCAAATCATTTTATATATGAGTCATTTAATCCTCCGAGTATCGTGCCGGAGTCACTAGTGACTCGTCGTGCCGCGTCATTTTGTAAACGATTACACACACAGTGAAAAGCTATTTGTGTGAGGCGAAAAACCACCCCCATCACAGCTCGATCTTTCTGAGAATTTCTAGATATCCTGAAGAATGCTTCCATCTCGATAAGGATAGAAACAAAGCCAAGCCTAGAAAAAAGGATTCTTGGCTGGCACCAAAAAGTCACGTAGCAACATTTAGTTTCTTAACAACTAGACAGTCAGTCAGTTTTTCACGAAGAGAGAAGCAGTACACATCTCCCAGATTCGTATTATACACGCAATATTTGTATAGTTAGTGAAATACAATCCACTATACAATCATCCTTTTATTACAACAAGCGTGCTAGGTGTTGTTTCTCTACAGGAAGTAATAACAAACATTGGTCTGTATGCGATTCATGCAAAAAACATGTTTATTATGCCCACTCAACAAAAATCCAAAAAATTGTAATATATGTAATAAATGCAATACTTCGCAATAAATATAATTTTTTTATAATTTACCTAAATAAATTTTATAATTTTATTAGTCTTTTTTTGTATACATACAACGAAAATCCGAGAATAATTCAAAATCTATTACAATGTAGTAACGTCTAGAGTTTGAAAAACTATAACTGTGTTCGTACAGTATTGGTGGAGGTCTCGAGCTTAAGCCGCTATGTGTTAGTGAAGTATCGGTGTGAAAAAATGTGTAGCGACCACCGTCGGTAACACAGCACAAACAACGACCATCGCGCCGGCAGGTGCGCTTTCGCTAGGCCACAAAGCATAAAGAGTACAGACGGCTAAATCTACAATACAGCGCCGACTACGCGAGAGTCATTTGTTCACTTGTTCACTTGTTACCTATCGCCTATACTTATTAGCTTATTAGTCAGTCATTAATAGAGAGTCGTATAAGCACATCGTTCATCCGCATTATCATTAGCCACGTGGTCGAGCAGTAGAGCGAACCAGTATCCGAAATCCGGTGTAATCGGGTATATAGAACACGCGAAATATTTGTAGGCAATTGTAATCGTCCTAAATTACCAACAACACGCAATTACAAATGACTCTAGCAGAGTTCCCTTTACTGCGGTAGTTAAGTAAAATAATAAATAATCACAACACAAAGTGTAGTTTATACAGCAGAATCAGGAACTATTTGAGAAATTATTTGTAAAAATAATTTCAGAGTATAAAATAAGAAAAAAAATTATTTTACACTTAAGTATTGCAACAATTTTCATTCCGCAATGTTATTCGCAACATGACGTACTCTAATTCTGTAATCGTTGCCAACAATATCAATGTATTTTTCTGTGAATGAAAATAATCTGTTTCTACTATATCTTTAATTCTGCTTTACGAAAATTGAATTTCTACATCTGAAGTTGCCATTTCTTTTTAGTACAACATTTTAGTACTATTTGATTAATGTAATTAAGTCTGTCTTCTACTAAATTTTTTGTCTACTGTAATTTCCATGTTGCATGACTTAGAGTTGCAATTATGTAGGGGAAAGTAGGGTAAAGTCGAGTGCTTAATGTAGCTTCATAACAATAAGTCGAATGGTAAAAAAATTCACATATGGCTAAATCTCTTAATTGGACTTTATACAATAAGGAATGACTAAACTTTTTGGAAATAATTGTTTAACTCACAGGAAAATAAAGTATTTTCTGAAAGTATACTGTTCTGGAGCAGAATATAACACCTCGAGACGGGCACTCGGGCTAGGTTCCAGGAACACTTTATCCTGCCGTTCCAGATGCTATGACATTCTCCTATCTAAGGACACTTGCCCTAAGAGGCACAATTAGCGTATGAAAAGTCTCTGTAAGGGTATAAAGGGTATAAAGTCTGTTTCAACAAAGGGATTCTTGGCTGGCATCAAGAAGTCACGTAGGCACATTCGCTCCTATAGAGGTCAGTCTCTTAGCACGAAAGGAGATTCGATCTTGTAACATCAGTCAATTCGAATCTAGATGCGGATGAGTCTATGACACATCTTCCAGACTCGCATCATATCTGTATACATTCTTATTAAATATACTTATTTAAAAGTCTACAATCTCCATTTATTATAACATCTCTTCGACGGCTGTAAAAGACAAAACGAGAGATCCTCAGCAAAGCGGGCAGCATTTCAGAAAATCACCGTCGCGCTGAGACAATACAAAAACCTGGTTGTGCCGCATAGGGATGGGTAAAACCAGATACTTATTCAAAGACGTATAAAATGCAATATAGTTATAAAATTTTTATTTTTATTAGTTAACAATATAAATAGTTAACAAATAGTAAAAACTTATTTTTAACAATTTTAACAATATAAAGGTACTCTATTTGGTCTGTCTTATCTTACTTATATAAATTAAGTTAATTACTAATTTAGGAATTTTTACTGTATTTATAAGAAATTTGAATTGTTTTATCATATATATATGATATAAATAAGATATAAATAAGATATAGATATATATCTTAATTAACAAAACAAAAGTCGTCCTCTGCGACACTTGTACATATCACATGTACCCATTCATAACACATAATGCATTGAATCCATTGTCCTTTGGATTTGAAATGTATAAAAAGGTATTGTTTATATGTACAAAAAATATAAGCATCGCTTGTGAATAATTCATTTATTTTTGATATTTATTTCTTACAGAATTTTAATAAATTTTAATGTCTCCTAACTGACTTCTATATTATTGAAATGTTATTATGGTTGCTTTTCCTTCCCTTCTATTGCTTCTTGTTCGTTCCGCTTAGAGAATAGGTTTAATTGTTTTGGGAGAAAAATGTAAATGTTGATTCATAATCAATCTCCTATGACGATGATATTGGTTCTACATTCTTCGACATGGACTCCACCAACTTCTGCATCTTCTGATGTCGAGAGGAAATTTTCCATTTCTGTTGATGTTTATGGTAAAGTGGTAAAGAAACCTCCACGAATGCTGCTCTTCTCATATTTTCATTTATTGCTGTATCCCGATAGTCCCTGTTTGTTGTTTTCGATGGGGCATATATGTAGATGATCGGGATTAAGAGAAAATATTCCAGATAGTTTGAACTCTTGAACTGCAGTTTCTGTCGTTGCTGCTCTAAATAATACAACTTTGCACATGGCTACTTCATAAATTGTGATACTTTTCCTGGAATTAGAAATCAATCATTTTCTAACCTCCTGTTCGTAATAAGTATTTAACGTAATAAGTTTTTATTATAATAAGTATTTAAAACCACAGTTTTCACAATTTACTTTACAGGCTTAAAGATGCTGCCCAGGGATGCGCATAAAATAATAAGAATTTAAATTAAATGATCAAAAACATGAAAACGAAAAGACATACGCTATACACAGATAGTGTAAGACAAAACCGGGTACCTGGTTCTGCCCTATAGCCAAATACCCGGTTTTGTTCCCATTCATTTATTAAACATTAAATACTTATATTTCAATGTGAGATAAAAAGGTGAAGAGAGAGTTAAAATACTCTGTAGGAGCTATAGAATACAAATGTTACTTACCTGAATGGATTCCTGAATATGAGAATACTAAAAAAACAATCACTTAAATTACAAAACATTGAAACTCTTCAAGCCGAAATTTTTAATTCCATCTGTACGGAACACTACGATGTTAATTGTTTCTAAAATTTGTAAAATAAGGTCGTGTGGTCCTCGCGAACATCATGTCACAATTCGATTACTTTTAGTCGAAGCTTTCATTTTAGAAAAATAATAGTACCTGGTTTTATCCTACTTTCCTCTAATCATTTGGATCAGAAACTTCTACAAATAATGAGACCAAATTTTTAAACTTAAACGCAAATAAGATTTTAAGGCTCCGCCTTAAATATTTTACACTACGATTTTCCGCGACTCCAATTGCAACTTAAGTCCTTTTGCCAAAATCCATTGAAAAATGTCACTTACATTAATATTATAGCTTGTCCAAAGTAAATGATCACATACGGCATTCACATTGTTTAAGGAATTCAATATCTGTAAAGATGAATAATCATATATCCATTTCATGATGTATTTCTGATAATTTTGTTTGATTTTAGTTTCAATCTGTCCTTCATAGAAATACTATTTCAAATCGTGTTGAGTGTAGGAAGAGAGAAAGATGAAAGGACGTATAAACTGGGATAATGAGTAAGAGAAGAGAAGAAAGTGGTTTGTTGCGTTTTGTCTCAGAGTCACTGCCTAGACTCATCCAGTGGGGTTGATGGCAGACTCTTTACCCCAGAATGCTTGTTATTGTAACTAAACTCTCTAGGCTGGCTCGATCACCCATCCTAGCGGGGTTCCGCACACTCTGCCCACTTAACGTCGGAGATCGGTAGGACCTCGACGCTAGACGCGCAGCCTCTTGCGGCTTGTGCAAAGTCAATGTTCGAAACTCGTAGTCGAGGAATCATAGGCCACTACATTGAATAAGGACTTTTTGGTGAATGAGTGAGACCACGATATGCTTTGCTTTTTTTTTTTTATTCAGATCGACCAGTTTCATTCCAGAATGCAAAACATTTTAATATAGCCGGATTGTACATTTCTTTAGAACGAAAATGTGGAAGACTCAATTTGAGTCTTTAGCAATAATTAATTTTAACACAAGGCGTGACAACACTTATGATGTTTAGGCAAGTTGTAACATTTATCTGTTATATTTAAAATATTGTATACAGACTTGAAAAATTTAATGTCTGATCTTCGTCTGCATTCGGATGTTTTTCCTGCATTGATAAATTCTGGAATGAAATTTTGTGAAAGCTTTAATGAAATTGTATCTATTATTCCTAGTAGTATAATGATTTAATTTTAGAACTGAAATTAAATCGTTTATGAACATGTGCAATGTGATTAATGCTGCAAATTCGAGTGATATGTACATATGTATGTCTATCTGTATGTCGAGTACGTTGACTCGTAATCAAGGAATCATAAGGCCGCTACATATCTAATATGTACAGTAATGCCAATAATTCTTTTTCATAAAAAACTTAGCAGTTATACAATTACATTTTGTTTTTTCTAATCGCTTTCTATAGTTTTTTTTTTATATTTTCATATTTTCTACATATTTTTACGACACGTACATCTTACGTTACTCATTTTAACTTACTGAATACAGATATCAAGTTTTCAAATTCAGGTATTTTTCTAAATTTGAGCGTTTCAAATTAAACCGAACATACCTTATATACATGTACGTAATACATATACATATAAGTAATACATATATACTCAACTATATATAATTCTTTTCAATAGCCAAGTAAATCTTCAAAAAAATCAAGAATATTTGTCTCAGCGCAACGATGATTTTAGGAAATGCTGCCCGCTTTGCTGAATTTCTCTCGTTTTGCCTTTTACAGCTGCGGAAGAGATAATAAATGGAGATTGTAGATTTTTTAATAAGTACATTTAAATAGAGTGTATACAACTGTGTTGCGAGTCTGGGAGAGGTGTCTCCGCGTCTAGATTCGAACTGAACTGACTGATGTTACAAGATAGACTCTCCTCGTGTTAGGAGACTGACCTTTATAGAAGCGCATATGCCTATGTGACTTCTTAGTGCCAGCCAAGAAGCTCTTTGTTTACAGACCTTGTTTATACCAGAACAATATCAAACAATCAAAAAAATCATTACTTCCAGAAAAAGATATCGTGGGTACCTGCAAATCTAGCAAGCTTCTGCCCATTCTGCCAATGTCATCATGTCAATCATCCGCGCTTATGTTTCTGTCGTTCGTCGCATATCTCTTCAGTTATTCCAAAGATGATTCCTATCCCAGTTTTGATACAGATAAATACAGATAAATATAACCCAGCTGTAATATACACAGATACGGATAGAAATAATAAATAAAAATGTCCGGTAGCAAAATGTCCACAAATTCTTCGTTAAAAAGTTGTAACAAATATATGAATTGTGATAAACGTACCAATAAGCATAATTTCAATAATGAATTAATTGTGAAGAGCAAATGTTGATGATTTCCTAGGTCAAATTTTATATCTTTGTATTTCTACTTGCGGGAAACTATTCAAGGATTTACAATAGTTATATTTACGCGAAATTTATTCATTACAAGAATTAAAACTGTATGCAAAGGAATTCGACGAAATTAATATGAAATTCAATATTATTTTCTTCTTTATTTTATAATATACTGACAAAGTAGAGATGGTTTAGCCATAATATTCATAGCGGTTTTTATGGAAAATTCAAAAGCAGAAATATTTTGTTTATTAATAACTTTATTCAATGATATAGTTCCTATCATATTTAATGATCTTTTGCCATCTGCTCTACAATTTCGTAATGCCTCTTTCGAAAAAGTCTGACTTTTTTTGACTGAAAAGATAATTCAATGCCATTTTGCATGCTTCCGTTGTATTCAAATTTTTGCTATTAAGAAAGTTTTACAACACTCGAAAAAACTGATGGTGCCAAATCCGGAGAATAGAGAATATTCGATTAATTTTTTCGAGTTTGTAATGACGTGTGCAGTTTCGCGTTGTTCTGATGAACAACAACACTTTTTCAGACTGTGTTAGCGCGCTCGGTGGCGTGACGAGATTTTGTTGGATAATTTAGTGGACTGTGTTTTTTGTTTTGACGCGCTAGTATGGGTGGGGCGTTAGCCCTCGTTATTAGTTTATTAGAGGTAATCGTGATTGCTTGGCTGTTATAGAAATCCTGGCTGGATTCGGATTCGCGTATTGATAAGTCTCGTTAGATTGACACTTGTTAGCTCTTCGAAGGTTCAAACGCTTCTTTTTTTTCCAGGACCGATGAAGGCGTATAAATCATTTCGGTCCCCCTACCCTAGGGTAGTCACGTGGCTCGAAATGGGACAAACGATCGTGTGAGGTACGACGTGCCCATATTTGGGCATGAAAACAGTTATGCTTGGTTTCTCTATTTCCACGAAAGTCACTGCGAAAAAACCTTTGTGTATGATGCAACGCTGTTTTGGGAAAGTTCCTCACGCCGTGACCCAGGTAGAGGGAGTCGGAGGCGGAAAGATAGAACTCTCGCGAACAGACTGTCTTTTTGGACTTGTTTTACTAAATTCATCCAATTGCAAACAATTTGCATCAGAATTTGTGATTTAAAAATTCGTAATAAAATATTTTTTTCCATCCCATATATAAAGCGTTAGTATTTTTCGGGTGCAATCTAACTTTGAGATTGTTTTAGTCTTTTTTTTATTTTCCAAGATCTCTTTTTTATTATTTTATCTTTTATATTATTACATAATACCTATTTTTCATCCCCAATTACAAGATATTTAAGGAATGAATCAATTTCATTATTTTTGAGTAACCAATCACAAATTGAGATACGTTCCAATAAATTTTTCTTTCGCAGAACACGTGATGTCCATATATCATACCGATTGACGCAATCAAGTTTATGTAAATGATCAGCAACTATGCTTTTGGATTTTTTTTTAATAATTGAGCGATCTTTGTGGTCTTACATGGACTATTTTGAATTAATTCCCCCATTTCGGAGTTATAAATTACGGGATGTCAACTAGAACATCTGAACCAGAATCTCTATCTGATTGTGGGTAACTTAAATATAAGTTTAAAAAACTATTTGCGAACTTTTAACTAGCGTAATATTTTTTTGTGTTTAAGACATTTTTACCTTTGCAATAATAGAATAAGATGTGGTTGCAAATATTTTTTATTATCTTTTATTTTATAATCATTTTATAAAACTTAAAACTAACTTATATAAGATGTTTAAATGGATGTCGGTTAGAAAACTGTATTGAAAGTGTAAGTACAGATGCCTTAATCCAAATAAAACAGAAGAATTTATAAACTTTAACACTGATTCATTAAAAGCGCTACGAAATTTCCGAACAACCAAAATGCAAACATAAATTTATGTTTCATATTTTTTTGTAAGTTTTTAATGAAGCATTTATGAACTTTTCACTAAATGACATTTTGCTCTTATGTTTACCTGTAAAATACACTAATAAACAGATAATATATTTAATTTGCTCTGGTATATTCTCAATACTTGGACTGCAATAAATTAATTATATTTCAAAATGAAAGTTATAATTCCAATATTTCTTCACCTAATGTTTATATTTTCTTTTTTTATTGAAAAAGGCAAACAACCCAAAACGTCGAGCGACAGTATTAGAATGCTAAATACTTAATGTTAGTTTTATCTGGTAATAACATGCTTGTAGTCAACTGTTACTGAATTACTATTCCTGAACGAGATAATTTTAGACGTTAAGACATCCTTGAAAATTTGTTTCAAATACACTATTTTCATTATTAAATTTTTCAAATGAATGATTTCGAATATTCCCGTAAGCCAGTATAATATTCAAACTGAAGCGTAAACTTATTTAGAATTGCAAATTTGCATAGAAATGTCATTTTTCCTAAAATAATATTCGAGAATATATTACGTGAAAAATATTTTTGTAAATTTATCAGAAAATAGGGCTGACAAATTGCTTATTGATTATTTATCTGCACGTGTACCTTGTTATTCATTATTTACAACGATTACAATATACAAGGTGCGATTAGAAATTATGCAACAGCGGACACGAAGTGACGTCAGACAAATTTTGTCAGAAACTATGTCTTTAATAAAAAATAGATAGAACATAGAAATATTATCATAAAATAATTGAAAGATAATACAATAATTATAATATATTTAATGTTGTTATTAATTTTATATATACATTGTACAATTTATGATTAAAATTGTATTTTATATAAAACAAATTTTACAGAGAAGGAATACGATTTTATTATCATGGGAGCTGGTTCAGCCGGATGTGTTGTTGCAAACAGCTTGAGCGAAGTAAAAAATTGGAAGATAATTGTATTAAACATTGTCAATTATTATTAAACTACAGATATTTATGTACGTAAATTTATGTATGTAAATTTGTGTCTTTAAGTAGATATAACAGTTAAAGGAAGAGTAGATATTAGATTGTGTAATAAATTCGTTCTTGTTCTAGAGTTATGAAGAAGATATTAAAAGTCAGTTAAGAAAATGTAAAAGACAATATACATAATATAGCCACGTTGAATAAGGGATTGTATGATATGGTTGTGTGATATGAACTGTTTCTTATAATTATAAATGGAAAAAAATTAACATTGTAACAATTTAAGTTGATTGACATGACTTATGATTGATGAACAAGTTAAGTTCATTGAAATATTTATTGTATTATTAACATAAGAATGTTAAATATATACACATTAAAATGCGAAAATGGTAGACACATACACACACACAAGCACACAAAATATTTGTATATGTATTATAACATTTACAACATGCATAATAACATCTATATATATTATGTATAAATAATTATATAATTTAAAGAACATAGAAATACACATATTATATATGCAACGTTTTAAAAAAAGCAAGATATTCATTACTTAATTTATTTGTAAAGAATAATCAAGTATGTAACATGCACCAATTTTACCACTGATGATGTAAATGAGATTATTACACAACCCAATAGAAACTATCTACCCAAGATAATTTCTAGTCTATGATTTTCATGCAAATATGTATTCGTATGTATGTAATCGACAATCTTACCCGCTTCAAAGAAGCTTTTAGCATTGCTCGAATTTTGAATGAAAGAATTATCAGCTTTTTTCAAATTTATATTGTACGCAAAAATATATGTATCAACACAACTGTAAATGCAATGTAACATATAAATGTCATTAAAAAATGCACAATATTCCTTTTGAAAAGAAAAGAAATATTTGAACTTTAATGTAGCTAATGTAATGTACGTAATAAATCCATAATTTATGTTTTAACTTTATTCTCAATTTAGCAAATGAAAAGAATTAGAATGCTTAATTATGATGGTTAACATAATATTAACCGAGAAATAAGAATTTTTTCATTATTTGCTTAAACTTGAAATATTTCCAATTTCTGAAAAATGAAAGTGACGAAAATAGACGAAGGAACACAGCAGAATTGAATTTCAATTTATAAATTGATTTTTCATTCTGCCATAGTTTGATACGACAATCTTTTCGCTCTACAAGTTTATAGTAATAATGTACTGAAAGAAATTATTGACCAAATGCTTTTACTTTAATCTTAATTTAGGAGGATTGAATCAGTTTTTTCGAATTGTTTTCAATTATTTCAAACATTTTCTAAAATTCAGTCTAATTATTAAAATTATTCTATGTGAAGAACGTTAGGCTTCTTGTCCATAAAGGAATTTATTATCCTATTTAGATATATTTGAATAAGGGCAACGAGAAGGGCAAGAAGTTCGCCACGCTCTATCGTTGTGACGCTATCACTTATTGCTCTTCTTCCCAGCTATTGCTCTACGTGCCTGTTATGCTTAGTGTTTTCTAGAAATGGTTAGCATCGATGGTTCTATCGATGTTTTAACTTCACCGCTTTTTAGATCAGTGTCAGGATCGTCATTCGGCCCGTATTTTATAATGATTGGCCAGCACTTTCACTCACATTCATATAAAGTAAGCCCGTTTTCAGCAAGGAAAGATTTTACAAAACATTACAAGACTTTGCAATAGTAATGGCAGTAGAGATATTACAACAGTAAAGATTGCACAAACAATACTTCGTTGCAGACGTTACATTATGACACATATATAGTCCACTCTTCGGTCTCATTGGAATCGTTTCGTTCGCTATACTTCACCGACGATCTTGCTGTTCACTTTAAAATATAGCCTCTTGGATTGGATCCATAATACTTGGTCCATCGAGATGTAACACAAATTTTTCGAACTTTTTTAAAATTTGTCAGTTACTGTGACACAGATCATAAATATATATATCAGAGTATTCGTTTCAGAGTCAAAGATGAATTTTGCTAGAAATGGAGAATCTCGTTCCACAATCGTTCTCAAACATTTTCGACAATAACAATTCATAATGAAATATGTTAAATACTTCTTTTTCTACATCATTACTTCTTTACTATATTTTTAGATATTGTTACTGGATGCTGATATAGAAGAGTCAGAGATAGCCGAAATTCCGAACTTCGTCACTATTTTAGCAGGAAGTAATATCGATTGGATGTATCGTATGCAATCGGAGCGACACTCTTGTTGTTTCAGATTGGGTAGAAGTTATGCGTTGCCAAGGGATAAAGTACGTATACATATTATTATTTCGATACTCAAATTTCTACAACTTTATATGAAAGATTGATTTGTATTAGGAACTGAAAAAAATTCCTGTTTGTGTGTATGTTATAGTATAGTATAGGTACATGTTGTGTTACTCAAAAGTATTCTAACATTTATCACAGAAGAATTTTTATACGCATGTTATATAAAATATTTCGAAATATCGTTAATATAATAAAACACAACTATTACTAGAAATTTGCAACAAATCTAAAAGAGTATATAAATCTTGGAATAGTTACATTATTATTTTATTAATAGGAATACATCATGCAAGTGATTGTACCTTATGGACTGTTAAAAAATTTACTCTCATACGTATAGGGTGGTTCCAGTACTATCAATTACAATTACGTACAATGATGTACGTTTGTGGTAATCTAAGAGATTACGACGAATGGGCAAGAAGGAAATCGTGGTTGAAGCTACGAAAAAGTTGTACCATACTTTCTGAAATCAGAAAATAATATGGAACCAGAGGTAATAAATTTAATTAATATAATTTAAATTATTATCAACTATATTATTACATAATTAAACTCTTGACAATATATTTAACCTTATTGTACTAATTATAATCGGAATAATACAATTCACATGTATATATACAGAACACCTTATAATTATTATTATCTTAATAACAATATTATAAGAGTTCGTTATTTAAAAAATGCCTTAAATAAATAATTTGTTTCGTTTTAAGGAAGTGAGAATAATGTAGCTTGTTTCTAGATGAAATTTTTTTTCATACCAATTGAACTAGGTCTATTTCTATAAAAAAATGTACTTTTTTATGTCGAAAAATTAATAATTTAGAAGATATTTTGACTTTTATTTCATATGTAAAATGTAAAAAAATAACATGACGTAATTTGACTTTTATTTCATATGTAAAGTGTAAAAAAATAACATGATATAATTTAAGAAATTGATTATTTAATATACTATGTTCACTATTAGTATTATATACAGTATATATAATGTAATACTAATCTCATTACTAATAATATCAATACTAATTTTTATAGTCTATACTATATATATGTTATTAAGGTCACTAACGACTAGTGTCATTTTTTAACTATCTTTGACTATTTTTCGAAGGATAATCCATATTTGTGGGAAATGAACTGTATCCCTTTATTCTAATAACTGAATTTATTTTGTCTTACCAATTTGATGACTTGTACAATGATCACTAATAACTCACACTTGTTAAATGCGGTTTGACTAACAAAATAGTGTCTTTACTAACACCATGACTCACTTCTCCCTTTCATCTGCGAGCCTATTTTATATGTATAGTCTACAATGTAATTGTAAGCGATGATACTCAATCACATTAAAACTGGGACGTTATTTTATTGCCCTGAGCGAAATTTATTTCAAATAATAATTTATAAATGAATTTTTGAAATAACGTTCTTTGGTATTTGGCAAATAATGGATTTCAATCATTGATATGTAGCTCATTTGGTTAATTAAAGGAATTTGAAACCATGCATGTGATTGGGAAAATAACAAATTGAAGAATTGATCATTTAAGAAAATAATATTTATTTAATAATTGAAAATTTGTCTTTAAAATAACATTCAAAATAAATATCAATGAGACAAAAATATTCAAATGAAAAAAAGAAAAATAATTTGAAATCAAAATCAAAATGAAAATCAAAATAATTTATTGCTGTGTATTATCATGGCAGAAGTTCGTTTGAATCGTGAAGCTAAAGGAAGAGACACGGTATTAACGCAATTTAATACCTAAAAATTTTCTCCTTCTTTCTGAATAAATATTTACATAAGATAGGAAAATTTCTAAGTTTCTGATATTTACTATGTATTCCATAAATTAAATTAAATATTGATTAAATAATTGATTATTACTTCTTTTTATTGAACTTTTTCTACTAAGATTTTAAAGCCTGGACAATTATCTCTTGATGAATTATTTATTAGATTTCGAAATTCAACATTTTCAACAGTATTTAAGGAAACTAAAAATTTTATTATAAATTGTTCCAGTTCATTTTCAAATTGCTTTCTAATAGAACTATTTTTATTTCTATTCCTTTTATTTTCAGTTTCAACTATAAATTGAACTGAAATTGATAATTCTAACTACGAAGTCGATGATTTTCAAATAATTTTAACTTTTTTGAACATTAATGTCTTTCAAGAAATTTTCAATTTCTTTACTGCCATGAACTCGAATGGAATTTAAAATCTGACAGAACTAAAAACTTGCCTTTAATTTCCACATGCTTTGTACACTCCTTGCATAGTGCTCTTATGTTTCCCGTCAAGGTAGACTTGGTAGGTTTAATAAAAGTACTCTTCACTTTAAAAAAAGTACTGTTCAATAGAGCTTATTGGATTCATTAGACACCCTAGATAATTCTAAACAGTTATTATTAGTTAATTCACACTCTTTTTTATTTACTCATTGTTTTAATTAACAATTGACAGTATTATTCTTTATTCCTTCAACTGTTTTCCAATAACGAATATACATTCACGAACTCGAAGTTCAGCAACTGCACAGCCTTCTATATTTCTAAACATTTTTATTTACAAAACTTAGTATAGTGGCTTATACATAGTACCATAGGTCACTAAGAGAATTCCAAGTCACTCGAGCCCCATAAATTTCTTCAAGTGTAAAGATGCGAACATTCTCATGAGTGGTCAAGAAACGTTCCGACACTCTTAAAAAACTAGTTATTTCTATCAAAATCAAATAACGATTCTAGCAAATAATAAATAATTTATTTCATGAAATAGTAAATAAAATATTTAACTGGAAATAAATTAATTAAATTCTTATATGAAATACTTAATAATATAATTTAGTTTTACTTATTATATACTTAATAATATAATTTAGTTATTTTACAAATAGACTATTTCTGAAATAGTTTTAAAAAGTAATTCAAAAATAATATCATTTAAAAATTTTACAAAATGCCCAGGTCTGATTCTGATATGTTCGGTGAAAGTCAAACATCGATCAGGATATAAAAGTATAAAAATAAATAGACTTTTCGGTCAGCGACCGAGATAACAATAATACCTGTCACAATGGTCTTAAAGGAGCGTGGTAAACGTTAGGACTTCTTATCAATACAAGAAGAAGAGATTGCTCTCCGCGATAAATATATGATAATATAATTTCTTTATATCAACAAAAAGTCCTTGTTCTTTGTAGGTTAGCGAATTATACACACACAGTATGTACATTTCATAACTCGAATTCATTGAATATTGTTAATATATATATATCAACATAACATTTTACTGTTCTCACTAAGTAAATTAATTTAGATCTTCGCTTTAATTTACAACGATGAATTTGGATGAGATTTTATCACTTCAAATATTTTATGTAAACATTTCTGATTGATTATATTTTGCATCTACTACAAGTCAAACAAATGTATGAAATATAACACATGCTTTTCTTCTTTATATTATCTATTTAGAAAACGAACTATAAGTGATAATACATTAATATCACACTAAATTCACATAATAGGATCAAACAAATATTATTAATTAAAATTCGTGAAATAATTATTCCCATTTTCTTTAGATAGTGGAAGCTAATTCACTCTACTACAAGCAACATGATTATCTATCGGTACAGTAATTTCCATGCACCAACATCATTGAGATCTTGTTGCGTGGCAAGAACTTGGTTACAAATATGTAGATATCAACGCAAATACTTAATTGGGGGTGACGAAAGTGCAAATGACCTTCGCCAATGGAACACGTCAAAGCGCAAATGGTGCTTTCATACGACCCATCAGACGTGAACATAATTTAATTATTAAAACTGAAGCATACGTTACATGATTGCTCATAGACTCCAAGACGAAACGTGTATTGTCGAATATGCTTCAACAACCAAAACTAGCGGAACTAAATTAAACTTAGTTTCTACTAGAAAGGAAGTGATTCTCTCAGTTGGGGCAATTAATTAATCAAAAATCCTTATGCTCTCTGGAATTGGACCAAGAAAAGAATTAAAGAAACATGATATTAACGTAATTAGTTAATATTTATTGAAAGGAATCTTCAAGACCATGTGTTCATGCGCGGTTTAACAATTGCACTGAATATTACTTCTACGAGGATATATTTTATATATCCTCTATGAAGGTGGAAGATATTTTCTAGTGTGAGGAGACACACAGGGAGCCTTTATTTGCAATTGGTTCTACTTCTTGTGCTGTTTTCTTGCAAACAACCTTCCAACACGAAAATTGCGTGCCCGATATACAAATCCTAAACATTGGAAGAAATCAGGAGGATATTTTAAGTAATCCACAAAAATTTATTGATTTAGCTATCAAATCATTAGTTTATTACGATGTTGTAAGTATTCAACCACTTTTATTATCACCTAAAAGTAGAAGATTTATATTATTAAATGATAGTAATCGCTTGTGGGCATCGCCTTTAATTTATCCTGGATATTTTATCAACCGTAGTGATTTGGACGTATTGGTAAACGGGATGGAAAGAGCTTTAAAGCTGTTTGATACAAAATTGTTTAAAAAGAATGAATTTAGTTTGGTGGATAAGCTTTTGCCTGCTTGTAGATAATTTGAGTTTGCCGTTAGGGATTATTGGAAATGTGATGTGGAGTATACTACATCTTTCTTCCATCTAGTTGGAACCGAAGTCGGATCCTGACGCTCTGGTGGATGAGAGGTTGAGGGATCGAGGGATTAAGAGTTGTAGATGCTTCGATTATGTCAAAAATTGTTAGGGAGAATACAAATGCGCCTACTATTATGGTCACGGAGAAAGCTAGTGACATGATTAAGGAGGAATAGTTGTTTGAAAAAAGAGGTTGAATTTGGATAATGCGATGTGATAGAGAAATATAGATAAAAGAAAGGTTAATTTACTATTTATGTATGTTGTATTATTAAAATAATGTTATTATTATTATTGTAATGTTGTAAAATAATGTCATTATTGTAATATAATCCTTTATCAGTGCCAAAATATTTCTAGTTTATTTACCTTAAAAATAACAGTATGTAGATAACAAACGGAAACGAATTCACAGAAAGGATTTGACGGAACATTTAATGCATCCAACAACAATAAAAACAATAAAAATGATAAAATAATTTTTGTCGCAATATATGCGGCATTCGATCTAATAAATAAAAGTGCCATGCTGCGTATATTGTCGCACTGTTAAGGGTTCAAATAAGTTGTTAATATATTAAAAGAAATTATTATTATTATGTATTAAATATTGTTAATCTATGGAAATAAAAAGAAAAAGCATTCCTTTTAACGAAATCAAATTATTAAGTAAATACGTTTCTACGAAGCCGAATTATAATTATTATGTATCATAATATTAATATATATCATAATTATAATTCTTTTAGATTAATTCTTTATTGTACTGCAGATTTTTATCTAAATTTATATTTTTATATAGGCGAGCAGAGAAATGACGTTTAAACAGAGATTCGTTTTTACTTGTCAGAAATTATAGTCGTAAAATTTTGCATATTTTATATGCAATGGTTTCTTGTCTAAACAAGTTGTTCTGGATCAGAACAAGATACTCAAGGTTCTTGGAATACGCTAACCTGCAGAGAAGTGCCAGATGCCCTGGCACGTGCCTATCTATGAGAACTTTATCTTACCCTGAGAGGCAGAGTTAGAATATTCTAAGAACGTCTCTTAAACAACGGGCGTCGTGGCTAGCGCCAAAAAGTCACGTAGACACATTTCGTTGGACAATAAAAGTTCCGTCTCCTAACACGCGACAGTCAGTCTGCTAGAGTCAATCGAGTCAATCAGTTCGTACGAGACACGTCTTATGCATCACAGTAACAATTGTATAACTTTATACCAAATATAAGTCTTAAAAACCAAAAATCGGCATTCGTAATATCTCTCCGACGGCTGTAAAAGACCAAATGAGAGAACCATCAGCGAAGCGGGCAGCATTCTTCAAGATTCATCGCCGCGCTGATACATTTTGAGGACCTAAAATAAATAAAGTTCCCATAGATAGGCACGTGCCAGGGCATCTGGCATTTGTCTGCAGGTTAGCGTATTCCAAGAACCCTGAGTATTCTGTTCTGATCCAGAACACAAGTATATCAACAAATTTACTCATTTTACGTATTTCTTACGGTATTTGTTTAGTGCAATGAGCTGCAGATAAAATTGATGGATGACAGAGTTTAAGCACTTCGGTTTATTGATAAGTAGATAAATAAAACAACAATGACAGTTACATGAAATGTTAAATTAAACA
This sequence comes from Melipona beecheii, assembly GCA_032399605.1. Classification (NCBI taxonomy): domain Eukaryota; kingdom Metazoa; phylum Arthropoda; class Insecta; order Hymenoptera; family Apidae; genus Melipona; species Melipona beecheii. The sequence continues at coordinate 4,502,503 of JAUCMO010000498.1, forward strand.
TCGATTTAGAAGTATCTTTTCTCTAAAAATTTTTTTTGCATAGTCTAATAATAATTGATCCTTATAAACGAAATATAATTGGTCTGGATATCGGAATCCATTGGTTCAGTTAATTATATATTGGTAATTTTGGTATCTTTATGATATTGTCTCATTTGTTTTAATATCAAGTAGATTTTATTATTTTATTGTTAATTTTAATTTTTTTCGAAATAAAATAAATGTTTTCCTGTTTAATTAGACCTTTTCTCTATTTTCAAAAATATAAAAATTTTTTATTTTTATAAAAGTGTATAGAATGGAAATCTTGATCAATTTTATCTGACAATCATAAAATTATAGTTATTTCATACCTATATAATTGAAAATATTAACAGTTTCATTCGATTCCTAAAAAAATGGAACACTACAATGAATTCTGCGTATAATTGTGCATCGATAGCAACGCACGTGATGTTATTATTTGCCGACCCATTTATTTATTGTCCCATTTTTTTAAAAATATATACATATCTATGATTTTACGGGAAAACATCGCATGTTATGTATTTTCACTTTCAACATATTATCATGTAAAATTCATTCATAAGATCAAAGCAAACCGTTACAATTCTTCCTATTAAACTTTGGTTAAATTGTATTATTCTTTTAACTCTATAGAATTTGGTATTTATTATAGTAGCTAAGAAGCAAAATTTTTTATTTCAGTCATTTCAAGAACATTTTGGATCATTGAAGCCAAAAATCTAGTCATTTTTCATAGAAATGAACAGTTTTCGATTCGTAAAAAATCGGTAGTATCACGGTGAATTCTGTCAATATGTCTACGACATCTCGTTTCCTTTATTTTTAATTATTTTTTTTTAAATATGAGGAATTTAAACAGATTGCTCAGTGGCAAATGTATCGGCTCTGTTTGTGACTTTTACAAATACAGATATCTGATACATGTCAGCAGAAATAGTGATACCGACAAATTTTTCGACAAGTGTATTTGAAATTGTTCGTTTTCATAAAAAATGTTTCTCGGCTATAGCGATTCAAAATATTTCTGAAATGATAAATTTGGATTAAAAATTTTGCTTCTTGAGTATTATATGAACTGTTTATTTTGAAAGTGGCCTAAGTTTCCTAAGGTATAATTTATAGCCATCAAATCATGTTATTTTCCAAACAATGTTTATCGTATTAATTAGGTTAATTATCTATTCTTAGAAACACAAAAACATTATAATACCGTCAGACACTAATATTTTTAAATTTATTAAATATCTTGATTTAAAGATAAATGAACTTGGGTCACTTTCAAAATCATAAACGGCTCGTATACTACAATTAAAATATATTTTCATGGATATTTTTGTTGTAAATAGATAAATTATAAATAATTTGCTCTAAAATTGAGATAACTATTTTGAAATGGAGAAGAAAAAAGTGTTAAAATTTCTTTCCTCAAATTTTTTCGATTCATTTAGAAAGTGAAATATACAACAAAAGAAATTTCAAATACGTCTTGTTTATTTCAAAAGTTACAATTATTCAAACAAACTGTTATGCATATAATATTTTTAATAATTTTTCGTAAAGCTTGCTGAATGTATTTAATATGATTCTATAACTATTTTCATTTCTAATAAATGATATAACTGATTTAAATATAAGAATTTTTTAGAAATGTTAAAAGATTTTAATTTAAACTGGAAAAAAAAGAATCAATTTTATGTACGATATATTTTGTAAATCTTTATATTCATACGATTTGAAAAAAATATTTAAAAAATGTCAAATTCCGAAAAGTCAAGTTTGAAGCACTGAACTTGTAAAAAATTGTAACATAAATTTTACAAATTAATGGAATTCGACTGTTTTTATTAGAAAAACTTCTAAACTTATTTTAATGAAATTTATACTTTTAACAATCATATTTTTCGATGTTTTTATATATTTAACATATAATTTTTGTTTTGCGATGACATAATTTATAAAATTTTCAAGAAAAAATATTACTTCACTTTCCTATTTCTTATGTGATGGTACAAAAATACTTTATCATCTCCAAGATATCATATGAGGCATTTTACCTTTATCTTATATTTATTACTAGATTAAAACGATTAATACATTATGAAAGTCAAAATTCAATATTTATAATGAATATATATTTTCAATATTTAAAGAGATAAAATTCCAGAGCAAAAACAAATAATTATAAACGCGTCCTATAACATATCTTTTTAACTAACTGGATGACGTTGGAATAGTTTTTAGTATAAAGCAATTATCCTAATAGTACGGTTATAGCGAGTAATTAGATCTTGCAAAAATTAAAACGAATAATATGTATTTAGAACAAATAAGCAGAAATCATCATGCGTTATTTATTTTACGTAATTGTTTAATTGTTTCGAAGTTTTCGTTGAGGTCTTTGTAAATCTTGTTTGTGCAGATACGTAGAGTATGGCGAATACTGTCTGTAAATATGCTTAAAAGCATACTTGGTACGTTCACCACCAAGTATCACTATTTTTGTTGTACATAGTTGTATTTCAAGATGAATGTCATAACTACAAATTTCTAATTTTTCCAAAATATGAACGAAAGTTTTGTTTCATTAAAAGAGGCAAAAATTAGAAGTCTAAAATTTCGGGCGATTGTATTGGTACGTAGTAATAAGTAGTGTGACTATATATACATTGTTACTGAATTACTATTACTAAACGTACAGTTTTGTTAAAATATTTTTGAAATTTTCCTTTGTTTTGAGTATGTCATTCTGATCGTTAAATCCTGCAAATGGAAGCGTTCCACAAATTGCTATAGGCTTTTCAAATGAATCATAAAATTATTTAACACTATTCGCTTACTTAACATGCTATTTTCAACATAATATTTTAGAATTTATTGCACGACGAATTTCTATTCATAGATTATTTTGATAGAACGATATGAAATAGTTTAATTAGTGTACACTTATCTGTAAGATGATACATTTTATAATAATTATTTATATATATATTATTATTATTAACTGTACGTTTCACTTTCCATAATTAAAATTATATTTCATATAAAATGAATTTCTTAGAGAAAGAGTACGATTTTATTATCGTGGGAGCCGGATGTGTGCATCCAGGCGTTGAAAACAGGTTAAGCGAGGTAAAATATTGAAATTAAGCATGTTGAAGTTCTTACAAAATCCTGAATTGCTTATATAGAGACGACGATACATGCGCTTCTATATTCGACAACCAAGAGAGTAACAACACCGGGACAACTGCCTAATTTTATAAGAAGACTTCTTTTGTTTTTGCTCTCTCCACAATCGTCCTTAACCAGTTGTAGCGACCTACGATCCCTCGACTACGAGTTTCGAACACTCGACTTTCACAAGCCGCAAGTAGCTGTGCGCCTAGCGTCGAAGTCTTACCGATCTTCGGTGTTAAGCAGCAGAGTGTGCGAAACCCTGCTAGGATGGGTGTGTCAGACCTGCTTACTAGTAGTTTAGTTACAATAACAGGCGTCTGGGGTAGGAGTCGCTGCCATCAGCCTCACTGATGAGTCTAGGCAGTGACTCCGAGACGAAACGCCAATCGCCTTTCTTCTCACCTTCTCTTACACACTATCTCAAATCCTTTCCATTCGTCCTTCCACACAATCCTTCACTATCTGTCGTTCCTTTACAGTTAACTGTGGTGCTCCCATCTGAGTGCGCGCACTTAAATGTGTCGCTGAAATCGAGCGATGACGGGTATACTCGTCAATCACAGAGTAAGTGTCGCTGTTAAGATATTGGATCAAAAAGATGGGTTTATTTTATAAAATTGACGTCCCATTATTTTTTTTGTATAATATATATGAATTCAAATAAATAATATCTAATAGATGGAGAAATATTTTTTTATAATACTTTTTAAGTCTTTTTCTTGCTGTGGAGTACGCTACGATAATGCCATCGCTCATATCCACTCCACCCATTTTCTTATTATAGTCTATCACTATCTCTGGTTTTTTTGTTATCATTTTCCTTTTCTAATAGGCATTTTTATCAAGTCTGAGGAAATGCCAATCAAATTTTTTCTAATAGTGCCAACCACGTCCGTCTTATGGCTGCATAGTTTATCAATCAATGGAATGCTGGTGTACCAGTTGTCTAAATATAATCTATATCCACGATCTAAAAGATCGCTACATAACTGTAACACAATACGTGCAGAAATATTAAGCTCTAAATAACGCTGGTCATACTCTGTCTCTTTTCCGGTATATACACAAAAATTCCAAATATATCACTTTTGCATAAAACAAAAAATTTGATACGGAATCGACTTCTTTTTGACGCTAACATCTAAAAAACGTTGTCATCGCACATAAATAAATTAGTTATGTGAACTGATAAGCTGTTTCAGCCGGTGCATACGGAGCGCATGAGTTTATCTCAAATTATTTATATTTTTTATTCGTTTGTTTTATTCCGGCCTGGCCTCAAAATATTCTAAACATCTTGAAATTTGAGAATATGTTTTGTTTTTCTCAAAAATTACAATTTAAATAGCCAATGGTCACTAGTTTATAAGCATGACGAGTATACTCGTCGATACACTCGTGCCACTTCTCCATGACGAGTATACTCGTCAATCACAGTTAACTGATTAAACTCACGCTGTCTCGAGACCAAAAAAAGCGTTTACAACACTTCCCGTAATTTCGTCTCGATTACATTCGTGATTGATTGCTACCTATACATACATTTATATTTATATTTCTACCTATTTATATTTCTACTTATTTACATCTACTTGTATACTTGTATTTATATTATACTGTACTTATATTTATATTTAGATTTTTTCTTTCTGGACTAGTTTACAACGTGGGCCTTTAATTCTTTAAATTTAATGTAATATAGTGGTTTTGTCAGAATATCTGCTAATTTTTCTGTAGTAGGACAATATTTCACATTTATCATTTTATATTTAACTAAACTATGTATAATGAAATTTGACTTCGATATGTTTGGATCTCTTGTTTAAAATTCCGTTTTTAATTAAGCAGATCGTGTTCTGATTATCGAAATAAAACGTGATCCTGACCGACTTATTTGTTAATTCTTCAATTAGACTTTTAAGATACATTAAATCTTTGCAACATTCTGACGCTGCTATTTACTCAGCTTTTGTAGTAGATAAGGCCACCGTGGATTATCTTCTCGAACAGCAACTTATTGGTCCTCCTCTATACATTATTAAGAACCCGATCGTGCTCTGATTAAGAACTCGATCGTCCGCGAAGTCCGAATTATTAAAGGCTACCAGCTCGTCGTCGGGCTCGTTCATCTTATGTTACACCCTTTGTTAGCGCGCTCGAAGGCGTGACGAGATTTTTTCTTCGGTTATATAGTGGACTGTATTTTATTTTTATTTTTGCACACTAGTATGGGTGGGGCGTTAGCCCTCGCTTTTAACTTTATAGAGATAATCGCGTTAGCTTGAACGTTATAAGAATTCTCGTTAGATTTGGCAAGCGTATTGATAAGACTGATACTTGTTCGCTCTTTGAAAATTCAGAACAGCTAGTCTTATAATATTAGTCTTATAATATAATATTATAATATTGTACATCAATAGCGTAGATTCTATTCAAGCTGAAGTTGTAGATGATTTGTGTTGGTAATAATTTATTTTACACGATTACAATCGCCTACAAATATTTCGCGTGTTCTATAATCGATGATAACGGATTTTGAATACGGGTTCGCTTTCCTGATCGGCCATGTGGCTAACGGTTATGCGGATTTACGACTGGCTTGAACAACTCTCTATTAACGACTGATAATAAGCGATAAACAACAGATAACTGGTGATAGAGAACAAGTGAACAAGTGGCTCTCGCGTAGTCGGTGCTGTATTTATGGACTTAGCTATCTATATACTTTATGATTCGTGGCCTAGCGAAAGAGCACCTGCCGGTGCGGAGGTTGTGCTAAAATAGGTGGCGTTGTTTTCGTCGTGTTATCGGCGGTGGTCGCTACAAAGTTTTTATTTTCAAGGACATCTCTTTATATCTTTGTGTGTTTTCGTTGGAATTTATAATGTGGATCGTCTTTTAAAATAAAATTTCATGGTCTATGATTTTAGTAGAATGAATTGAAACTACATTTAGCAAGTAATAACCCATGAAATATTTTTATATCTCAAGATGATATTTTTCTTTTGATTGTATTTTCCTCCGAAATAAACACTGATGAATAAAAAATTACTTAACTTTTAAATTGATCATAAACGACATCTTCTACACGTCTTCCGTTCCCAGATACTATATGACATTTTCTTTTCTTCTAAATGTGTACTCATTTTTATGCATTTATAGGAAAATGGAAGATGCAAAATTGCACGAAATGTACATGATACGAAGAAAATATATAAAATACTCAACGTTCTTATTTTTTATTTTATTTAACACTCAAAAATTGAATTTTCATGAAAATCCGCAGTTTAGTTGAAATACTTCAATAACCAGAAGTTTTGTGAATATTACGCAAGCGATTAATCAATTTGCGAATTATCTCTTTCGAATCTAATGTTACATCAATTATATCAATTATAAATAATAAATGAATGTAAGTGTAAATGTAAATAATAATTGAATTGAATAATTTGCGTTAAACAAATAATTTTACGTTAATAATTATGTTAATAATTCTAAAAGGAATACATACATATGGAGAGCATGCACATGAACTGAGACAATATTCGTTTTATATTTATTTCGCCAAGGGAAATTCTAGATCTCAGTTCTGGTGTCGATATTTTAAAAAAAAAAATCATAAATAATTTTTTTATCAAAAGACAGATCCCCGAATATTTCTATTTATAGCTTCACACGAGACACAAATCCAATTAACAGGTTCCCTCGTGACAAGTTTGATTTTGAGTTTCGGACAAATATATCTAGAAAGTATCGCTAAATATATATTCCTCCTTCTGTATATGTACTATAACTGAACCAGTACGAATATAAGAATATGAACATCAAATATAAACTGTTATATCCACTCAATTATGAAAGTCGAAGATCGAAATCAAGAATATGAAAAAATTGAGTTTATCAGTTATTTTGCGATGTATCTTTTTAAACCAGTATAATCTGATGTAATTTCTAAGAAACTGTAAAAATTGAAACGTTAAATTCAGTTGGCTGTTGCGTCGTTGAACGGAATTCAGTTGATGTTGGATAGTTGGACAGTTTTGACAGTGGACTAAGCCCGTTATCACTCTCGTGAATTTGGTATTTGTGGAAAAATAATTAATTATTTTATTATTGGTCATAATAATTATTCTAGGAATTTTTCTGATTAACAGCTAATATCTGTATACGATACATAACTCAAACAATAAAATACCGCATCTGAGATATTCAAATATCACATTTTGAGCAGCTCATATTTTGATGAATGAATTCATTTTAAAACAAAAATATATTTCTTTAATTTTTCGCATGAAAAAATTTTTCGTTATGTATTTTGAAGCATATTAAGAATATTACATCTCAAAAGCTCGTAACAGCTAATAGTGATGCGTGTTCAGGCCAAAAACGTAACATTAAGATAACACTGACAGAGATAAAAATTGCTCAACCTTCCGATAATAACACTGAAATAATAGATCATGAATTTTTGGTATCTGACCATTCATTTTTGCCGAATGAAACTGATTTTAACTCTATAGAAATAAGAATAAGAAAAGCGAATTACTTATAAATCCCTGAACATTATTATGAATTAATAGAAAAAAGAATCCATTTTTGGTACGAAAATTTCTTAGCTGAAAATACAATGGATGAGATTTCTAAAAAATGCTCCATACAAGGTGCTCTATAAAATTGCTTTAGATGATGCTGAATTCCATGTTTTAGATCTTTCATTCAAAAGAGGCAGGCCAGAAATATACGAAAGTATCCACCTAGTTTACTATACACCACTATTAAAGCAAAAACAGAAGAAGAATATAAAAATATAAAGGATTTATTCTACACTATTACATCCTGTCAATTTATCAAAAATATTTTAAATCATTCAAGATTCAAAATTCCATTTCCTAAAGATGAAAAAAAAGTCAGAAATGATAAAAATCAACTACTGAAAAACATAATTATAAAATGTGAATTAATAGATTTGATTTAAATTCTTTTTATAATAAAATTCGTCGTTTCTTATTATTGTAAGTCAGTTTTAAGAAGTTAATTTTGAAAATGGTCTAAGTTATTTCAAGCTTTAAAAATCATATTTCTTACAGTAAGCTACACACAAGATTTAAAAACTACACAAAAGCCAACAAGGCAATTTTATCCAAATCCAACGGGAAATTCTTACACATATTCTCCGAAAAAAAGGCATATTCAAAGGCTACAGCACAGGTTTTGACATTGACGATGTCACCATCCACCCTTTTTATTTTACAAGGTTATAAATTCTTATCTTACAAGATCAAATATATTCTGAAATATATTTTTTCATACTACAGGTCTATATTTTTCAATTCATTCAAACGCAAATCTATGAATATCTCTAAACGAGAAATAAATGACTTATATCCATAATCACGAGCACATACGTGTATCTTGATACGAGTATATGATGCCATCCCACTTCAGATTGTTCGTATGTTTATATGTCTGCCCGGTTTCAATCAAAATTATCCGAATCAGTCCGACATAATTTTATTACAAATATTAGATTCGTCAGACTTAATTCAGCTTTGGATTTAATTAATTCATAACATTTTTATGCACTAATTTATAATGTAATTTCAAATATTTATCAATAAATATCATACACGAGCCTATTGAGGATATTGAGTATAAGAGAGAATTCATTTAAACAATGTACATATGTACTATGAAAAAAATATAAGAGTCCACATCACTTGATACAAAAATATAATATAAAAATTATAATGCATATAAATAACATATCTTTGCGGTATGAAAATAATTCGTCAAGTAAGAAAAAATGTAAATAATGTGGAATCTTATATTTTTCTTTCATATACAATACATACATGCACGAACGCACACACAGATTGTAGCAGCCTATGAATCCTCAACTACGAGTTCCGAACACTAACTAGCACGTGGCTGTGCGCCTAGCGTTGAAGTCCTAGTGATCTCGATGTTAAGCAAGTTAAAGTGCGGAACACCGCTAAGATTGGGGTGACCGGGTCCAGCCTAGCGGGGATAGTAGGATACACAACCCAAACGTCTTGGGCTAAAAGTCGCCTGCCATCAGAGCTCCAGTAACGATGAGTCTAGGCAGCGACTCCGAAACGAAACGCCGCAACCTTCGCCTTTCTCTCTTATCCAAATCCTTCCATTCCTTTAATTCATCCATCCATTTACGCATCATTACCTCGAAACCCTTCACAGATGTTATTGATATAATATAATATATATTTTATTATTGATATAATATAATACATAACATATAATATATATACATATATACTTATAATTATACTCTATATATAATATATACATACATAAATTATATTGTCATAAGTATCAGTAACATCTGTATAGAGACGAGAGTCATTATATTAATATCTTAGAAATTAATAAAAATACGCAGTTAAAATTTTATATTAGAGCTCTCCTTCTTTTTCTAAGCCGCTCAAAATTTTGTTTCATTTTATTTAATGGTTTATACCGTATTATGTCTCAATCCTTTAACATCCTTCGAAAATGTTTTTTTTTTTCAGCAGAATGAAAAACTTTCGTTTTGTAAATTAGATAATTTATGCTTATCATCAATAGTTTCGTGAAATTTAGTGTAAACATTTTCCACTGTGTCTATAGCTAGTAAAAAAAAAAAGATATTTACATCCAGAAATCTTTTTTATTATAAATATAAAAATGACGAGGAGTCTATATTACCAATAGGGAGCCATAATATTATACTTCCCTCTATTAAAATGATTAAAATTTGAATTCTGCGTCAATTTGTTATAAAAAGGATTTAAAAATTCAATTGTGTTTAAATTCAACTGGTATTTCAATTTGACTAGTCACAAGTACTTTTGTTCAACAGTTTATTTCTTTTCACGAGAGAATATACAATACTTATCAGGAGCAATCAAAATAATTATATCTTTATACTGCATGTTATATAAAATACGAACTAACATGTATATAGCATAAAGATATTGTCAATTTAAGATTAAGTTAAATGAAATCAGGCTAATTTAAGTTATAGTTATATCATTAGTATAATATTTGGAAACCATGTGCACAAATATGAATCATATGACAAATTTATGCACTGTTCGCACGTGTGTTGTGTAGCGATACGAGATCTTTGTTATTAATGGACTGTACGTATGTTCGCCCGCATGTGATATCAGGGGTTTTCCTCTCGGTGTTAATTCTAATGTCGCGAGAGATGACCTGTGTTGCTTGGAAGTCGATCCAATTCTAACTTGCAAGCCGAAGGAAAGCACGGACGCTCTCTCGGCTCCCTTTCTTTCGGCTTCGAGAAATCGCGGGCCCAAGGTGAAAGATTCAAGTGTAGGACTTCCTTCTATTGATACGATTTCAATAGAAGGAAGTCCTGTAAAATGAACTGTAATTTCAACCGATGGAATAACTAATTGACCAATAATTATTTCAAGTGTCATAAATATTTACAACAAATATTCAATGATGTACAATATGATATATTTCATGTTTGTTTAGTCGTAGTTTCATTAATTTTATAAACAAATTTGTTAAACAAATTAGACAAATTGTTTGTTTCGTAGTTTATTTACTATATTTTTGAACTAATTTAATTTTGAACAATCATATATAGATAAACCTTTTAATTTTGGAATTATGAGCAAAATCGAATAATATTGAGTATACACAAATTATACTTATAATTTATATTTATAAAACGAATAAAAAATGATGCTGTAAAAAGAAAGTAATAAAATTAAAATCGATATGTTTAGTGTATTTGATTACTCAATTAAATATAACAGTTTATTTTATATTAAACATAAGAGAATAAAGTGTTAAAACTTACGTCTTATAATTATTCTTCTTCTTTCGTTTATATAGGTACGCCACATCTAATTATTTATGTTCTGTTTTTCGTTATTGACGGCAAAATAACAACGTCGCCTTCTCGTCTTCAAGTGGTCTCGATGCAAGGACCAGAATCCCGGTGACTCCGAGTGAGAGTCAGCCAGAATGAACACACAGTTCAACGAAATGGTGATTGATAAAGAATTTTGGGAGAAATTTATAAATCTACTATATGCAGGTTTGATGATGTTAATATGTTTGCCATCTATTACTCACAGCGTGTATCAAAATTCCATCGTTGTTTAAATTCTGCAGAAACTATTCTTCATTTTTCTTCATTCTTGGAAAACTGAAAAAATAATTCTATACCCAAAATAAGAAAAATGAACTGGATATTTTTTCTTAATATGTACTTTTGTTTTGAAAAATAAAAAATATTACGGATATTAAAATACAGACAGTAATGCACAAAAAAAGAAAAGAAAACATACTGATATTATAAATTTAGTTGTTTCTATAATCATATGGTTCATTTAGCTCTTTTCATAACGCGGAATTGGAAAATCTATTTCTGTGGATCATCTTTAAGCCCATTTCCTTTTAGTAATTTAATTTTTTGTAAGTAATAATAAACCTCTTATTAATAACAATAATATTGGAACTGGAAGACGATCCGACATTTTAAAACACGTGTTTCAACGTTGGCATCACACGAAAAACTGAAGATTCGGTAGTGTGGGAGTAAACTGATTCTGATGCAGGTTTCATGAAACCTATTTAGAAATCGATGCATGTGTCACGGGCTATTACCACGATGACTTTAAAAAAAAATTAACACTTGGTTAACTCTAAAGTTAGGCTCTAATACTCTAAGTATAACACTTTTAATATGAAATATCAATGTGTACAACCATGTTATAATAACGAAGAGGTCTTGCAGGAGCACAAACTAGAGAGGTAGACTTGACGAAAAACAATGCGTTTATTCATCTTTTTTACTTGGGTACATATATGACTTCATGAGGTAAAGAAGAGGTATCTTATATTTAGTAACATCTGCTGTTTATTGAGTTGGCTTCTGAGTCAGTAGTGGACCTTGGTTGGATTTGGGTGATAAGGCAGTCTTTATGTTTGGTAAACATCTGCTGATTATTGGGTTGACTTCTGAGTCAGTAGTGGACCTTGATTGAACTTGGGACCTTAATCGTTTTAGTGCCAGGGGTTTTTAAAAATCCGTGTTCGATTGTGCCATGCAGCGCGATAGCGCTTCGTTCATTTATTTGCTAGCAATGCCGATCGACGCGATCGCGCTGTTTTTATTTTCGTCCAGATATGCCTCTCGGTGCACTCGCGCTTCATTCCATCAGTCATATCAGAGACATCATATTAATATTATAAATATTCGTGTTTTACGTTTTGTTTACGTGATAACATTCTATAAAACAGGTTTTGATTTTCCAATTCAAGAGGTAATTTATACATTGCGAATTAACGATCATGACCAAACATCGCGGCACATTTCACCACAGTACGCGAACAGCGCGATCGAGGTGCGTGGCGCTAAAACGGTTAATAAGGCCGTCTTCACACATGCATCGTTGTTTTAACATTTGGAGGCCTTTAGGACTTCTTGCCTGCATGAAAAAGCGAGCCATTACCCTTGAATAAATAGATTTAAAAATAAAATAATAAATTTCTTCATGCGGACAAAAAGTCTGAATCGTCCCTCTTCCCAAGAAAATTTTTAGATGAAATTATATAAGGTAATTTCGTATCGCGATTGTTTCGCAGTGTGTCAGAAAATTCCTCGAATAACAATGACACAATATTATAATGATTAAAATTAACTGAGCCGTCAGTGATTTCGCAAGTAAGTCACAGACTTCGCAAGTAAACCACATGTTATGTTTATACTTGTTAGTACAATTGTAAAGCTTGCTTGCCATGAAAGCAATTGACATTTGTAAGTATTGTTCTTTACAGGAAAAAATTGTAACAATTGATAACAGGAAAGGTGAATTTTTTCGTAGGTAATGCATCAGTACATGAGAAAACTGGATATATAATTGTGTTTCCTATAAATGGAATATTCTTCGAAAAATGTTGAACTAATTGTAAGAAGTATCAAACATACGATTGTTATATGTAATGCACTGATTTTTACGATGTCAATCTAATCATGGAGAAACAACATTTCAGGAGTTTATAATACTTATAGCCAATGAAGTTCATTCTCTTCGACAATTGAAACACGTTTGACTGTGGTCGTAGCTTTACACATTTCACAGAAAGATACAGAGGAGAAAAATGTTGACACCGTCGTGAGATACAACTTGTAAATTACGTATGAGAGGAAAATGATTATCGATCAGTGTAGGATTTAATGTTTTAATTCTTTCACCACATATTTTCCCGCAGTTTTCACACACATTATGTATCATTTTAAGAACAAGTTATCCCTATAGCATAGAGGAAAATATTAATCAAACTCAAATGTCCTCGCTTATTTTTAAGTTTTATGGTAACGTATGTACAATTTGAAAATTATTGCTTACCAAAGAAAGGATTAGTTCATTACACTTATCCGGTAAGTCAGGTTGTATACTACCTTTAAATTATTATTCTATCATGGATTAGTGATACATCGGAAATGTACCTTTTTCAGTTTTGTGAAGGAGTGTGCTAGACAAACAGGCAAATTGCCTGTTCTAAAATATTTTTACAAATATTTTCTGCAGTGAGTGTTAATTTTTTCGCAACATATTTTTTGAATATGACAAAATATTTTTATCGTTTTTCAGATTGAAATGGAGAAGTTTATTTTCAGTCAAGATCAGATTGTAATAAAGGAGATTATTCTCAGAGAAGATCAAAATACTAATTTGGACAAAGAACTGGAAACACCATTGAAATTTTGTGTAGAATCAATATTGTTACAGGAATGAAAAGGAAATGTTGAGACTATTTTAAGATTGTTTTTGAGGTACATAAACAGATTGATGTTACTTTTGAAATATTTTCATATGACATTTTCGAATTTTATAATATGGATAACAACATTACTATAATTTTTAGTACACTCTCTTTATCGAATGTGGCTGTGTTTCATCAATCAGTATTAAAAATTTCTCTAACTAGTGATTGCTTTTTCTTCAAAATGAATAAACATTTCTCGATTGTTATAAACATTTGTTTAATTCAACGACCATAATAACAACAGCAAGAACAGTCGTTTTATAACAAATTGGAGAAACAAATTATATTGGTGATTTATTATTTTCTCTATAAATAAAATTTGATTTAGCATTCTACGAAAATAGGTATGTGGATTACAGATTTTATACATGCTTTTAAAGTATATCCAAAAGAAAATTATAGTAAAAAGTTGTTTTATTTAATAAATTTAATAATAGCATTGCACTTTGCATATTTTGTAATACTCTTCATATTATGTGCATTCTGTGTAATTTTCTACTTTAAAATTTCATTTAAAATGGAAATCTACAGCCTACTTGTAATATAGATATCTAAAACAGAATTATTATGACATGTGAAAGCTCTCATTACAGCTTTATCTCATTTAATTTCTATTATAACATCTATTGTACATGACTTTTATCTGTCTATAGGATCCATGAGTATATTGCTGTTCATACTAATTGTTTATTCACTACGGCGCTTTCAAAATGAAAGGAAAAAAGTGCAGAAATTACTAGTTTCTACATGGTGAAATTGTGTTAATCGTTTCACCTTGGGTGGAAAAATCGCAGGCAAATTGAATACATTTGTAATAACACCTTTTCTCGTCTCTACTCACGTGTCTTTTGGACTAATTGGAAAAATAGTGACTGTTATGGAAATTTAATGTCAATCTTGTGCTCATGCTTGTATGTTCTACATGCTACGATTTCTATTACTGTACTTTGCTTATGAATAGTTTCAGTTTCAACAAGTTGTTCACCTATTCTCGCAAAAGATACGTTACAGGTAGTTATCTATCCACAATGAAGAATACAAGAGTACATAATTCTAATATATAAACTACTTCGAATAACAGAAACCAATGTTAATCTAGACGAAAAATTAGAATAAATCCAGTATTTTTTCCTATTTTTGTCAATGCTCATGTAATATTATTTTTTTCTGGAATATAAGTAAGATAATATAGTAAGCTAAAATAATAAGTGTAAATAGCATAATTGAGACGAGATCGATATACGCGAAAGTGAAAACATAACAAGGCAAACTATAGCTTTGATACTATGCCTTATAGATGTCTAGTGCCAGACCATTAAGAAGCGAATCAAATAAATTGTAATCTCGCGTTTATTATTGTACGTAGATAATTGTACCTCAATGTAAATTTAAACAATACTCGATAAATTAAGTTATAAACAAAGCGTTGGTTCTCATTCGATCATCAAAGTTAAGCAGTGTTAGGTACAAATAATTTAAATGAGTGCCGCTTTATGTTGGCCTCATTTTTTTTCTTTTTTTAAATTTTTGTGTAAATATTTTTTGAGCTAATATTTATTCTATAGTGTAATATGTGGGCTATAGTTTCGAATGACTCCCGTTAGTCACATTGCAAACAAGTATTAGGACTGTAATTTAAATATCTAGAATATCTGAAATATTTTAAGTTAAACAAAACTGTATAGTAAACTTACACATATTACGTAAGTACTGGTTTAATCTAATTATAGCAACGTTATCGCCGTCTGACTTTTATGTTGTTTTCTTTTCTCTCATCCGACGATAGACATTGAAGAATCGCGATTGATAGAATGTTGAAGAAACGCGATCAGAGGGAGGTTTTCGACGTGACTGCTCGTCATGGGGTGAGTAATCACTTCATGCGGACGGGACGCTTCATACGCTTCGCTGATTAGCGCTTCGTTCACCGAGCGCGCTTCGACGTGCTTCTCTTTAAGAGGTGCGCCGATGAGACGACGGTGACAGGAGATGTCGTCGGTGAGTCGGAAATCCTACCCCACTGCAACCCCCACGCGGACACTCGTCAATTACGGTACAACCGTATTGTCGAGAGACTTGCCGTGGCCTCCAGACTCCCAGGCGATCTGCAGGTCAATCAACGTTTTCCAGGCGTGGGCGAAGATCTCGCGGCGCTGCGTCCCGACCTGGTCGTGACGCACGAGCCGTCGAA
The DNA here is from genome assembly GCA_032399605.1 of Melipona beecheii. Classification (NCBI taxonomy): domain Eukaryota; kingdom Metazoa; phylum Arthropoda; class Insecta; order Hymenoptera; family Apidae; genus Melipona; species Melipona beecheii. Next base: position 4,518,728 of record JAUCMO010000498.1, read on the forward strand.
AACAATCGTCATGGTCGACGTAACTCCGCCCTTCGAGAATACTTTCGAAGCGCTCGAGAATGCGAGATTTGAGAAGTATCACTCCCTCGCCGACTCGCTGCGTGGGCGCGGTTACACCGTCTATGTCGACGGCTTCATTGTAGGCGCCCTGGATGAATGGCATCTGCACAATGATCGCTTGCTGATCCTGCTGCGAGTCTCATCAGGTTACGCTGGCCTGATGAGACAGCTGTTGATGTCCGAAACCATCGCCTGGTCCCAGGACATGTACGTCGAACATGTTACCGGACCAGACAATACTGCGTGCGGTTCCGGGAGACCAATATGAGGATCTTGTCGCCCTCAAAGGCCCGATCTCGGGTGAATGCAATGACGTCGCGTATATACGAGCTAGATTGAATTGATTCTCGACTCGACATTCTTGAAGGAAGCTATCCACCGGGGCTGTCACACCTTGCACACCTCGCTATTCACGTATTGCCTAATATCCCTAATTTCGTCTCTCGCCCTTGAGAAGATTGAAGAGGGCCCTGTGCTCCTCGACTAGAAGGTCGATAGTGAACGCGCCCGCGATAATACAAAGGCTCCTACAATGCGGTTCTGTACGCTCCGGTAAACGCCAGGAGAGCCTGTCACCGTGCTGCACGGAGCTTCCTCGCGTCAGCTTCTATACAGAGGTCAGCTCATTCGGAGGCTGCATACTCCACTATGGGAGTGAACACGCCGCGATAAATTGTTAACAGTGTGCCGAAGTCCCCACAGACAGCCGGCTAATCTAGCTAATTTACCAAATAGTTTCCCTATTTTGTTCTCTAGGTGTGAGCAGTGCGCACTCACGTTCATCTGATAGCCGAAATGGACGTCCAGGTATCTAACTTCGCGCTTGAACTTGATCGCATGAACCTAATCGAATAGTCGGCGGCCTACTCGCTATGGCTGCTTTCGAAGAGCGGATCGCTTCCGTTCGGTCGCGCTCCTCCCCGGTCTGCCAATCAGTGCCCTGTTTATAAACCCATCTTTCAATATAATGACTTCTGTTTTCTAATAATTCTAATTTCGCCGACATGCCCCAGTTGCTAATTAAATTTGCTAATTCCTGTCCCTTTTGTTCTAATTCTCACCTGCTGTCTCCTTCGATAACGACTAGAAGATCATCCGCACAGGTGACATTATTCCCTACCGATGACTCCAGTAACATGAGAAAGTCGTCAAACATAAGGTTCTAGCAAGCGGAACCCAAGACTGAGCCTTGCGGGCAGTCTCACGTGACCAGCTTGGAAACGCTAGAAAACTCTGTCTTGAGGATCACGCGGCAATCACTGAAATTCCTAGCTACCTCGAAGACGTTTCGAGAGCATTCCCTATCCCTGAAGCTCTTTAGAACTAGGGGCCACGAGACATTGTCGAAAGCCCACGAGATGTCGAAGAGCAATGCACGTTCCACGATCGCGTCTTCCGCCGACTTTCCGGGTGTGAATCCGATCTGTCGGGAAGAGATCCGTCCAGGGGCGGATCTGTACAATGATGTACAGTTTAGTTTCGCGACATGATCAATTTCTCGAAACGTTTTCCTATTACGGAGAGGAGGCAAATTGATCTGTACGATTTCGGGTCCTTCTCGTCCCTCCCTTCGTACTTCAGGAAGATCCTGAGTGAACCAACCTTCTAGGCAGCGAAAGACTCTCCAGCGAAGGCACCTATTAAAGAGCCGTATCAGCTGACCCGGGATCACTCAATGAGGTCTACGCCAGGAGTCGTTTCTCATGGACTTGAGGGCGGTGACAATTTCACGATACAAAACGGGAAAAGCATCATCGGCGCTACGCGGCAGGCGAGCAGCTTCTCTTATACGCCGTTGCTCGGGATCCTCTAGGTCATTTGGAACGTGAACGTCCGGAAGTAAACTGGCTGTTTCGCGGGCATCTTTAATCGAATCTTCGCTACTACGCCGGAGAGTGCTCAGCATATCTCTGACCCGGAATTTTTCCGCCTAGAGCTTGTAGACGATGCCCCAACGTTCCGAGTTGCTGTGCGACGTGACAAAACTTTGCCAGCTATCGAGGCGCGCTTCACCGCTCTGCTCTATTTCCGCAAAAAAGAGCGGTATTTCAGAGTCGGAGAGTCGGCGAGCGGCTTCTTCTCTTCCTTCTGCAGTTCGCGCCTTTGCGGGTATACGTTCTTCTTCATCTTCGTAAGTTTTCTTGTCCAACACGGATTGGACCGCCTAAAGAGCCTTTTGCGTGGCATAGACGCGTCACAGGCATCGGAAATGACACCTGTGAGCGCGGACGCCATTCTTTCCTCCACAGAATCGAGTCCGAGAGCCTCCAGCCTCGATCGAGAGTAATCGGCCAGGCTTTCGACATATCGGTCCCAGTTGGCCTACTGCTCCCGACAAGCCGTTCGGCCGCTGCAGCCTTCGGCGGCCTCAGACTCCACGGTATTGTGATCGCTGTTTGTCTAGTCGATCCTGACCCTCCAGCTCCCAACGAAACGGAGCATTTCGGGTGACGCCAGGGTGACGTCGATGTATGACGATCCCCTGGGTGACCAATAGGTAGGCGACTGCGCAGCGTCGTTCACAACGTGAAGGCCAAACGTTTGGATGAGCACCTCGACCTAGACACCTCCCTTGTCAGAGCTCTGGGGGCCCCAGAGTGACAATCTCGCGTTAGCGTCTATCGAGATTACGAGTCTCCTCCTTCTCAGAGAATGAAGGGCCTTTTCCAGGTGTCTGAGGTGCTCCTCAGTGTCGTCGTTGTGCTGAAAATAGCAAGACGCGGCTTAAAATGAGAAGCCGCAAGTCAATACATCCGCACACGAGCAGTGAGGAGTGCAGAGCTGAGACACGAAAGATACGTCGAAGTTGGGATTGGAAACGGCCACCGCGGCCCATGGATACTGCGAGCTAGCGGTTGCCACACCAACTCCGGTCCCTAAGTCTCGCACACTGCCGCTTGTGCCAAGCTTTTCAGCGTACAGCTTCTGCAATAGCAGAAGATCAACACGCTTCTCGGCAACGAACTGTCGCACTTCCCCGGTAACATGTTATGAACGTTACATGTTCAGCTGCACAATCCTAATTCTAATCCCCGTGGCATTCGCGTTCTTGGAAACCCGCGCGGCTGGAATTAATTTCGGATTCGTAGACGGTGCGGCCTGATAGGGTGTTTCATACGCGGTGCTACAGTCGGCGTTTTTCATTTCAAGTGTTGCGGTTCTATTCGCGGTTCTAATCGCGAGACTGTTTGTAGATCTATTCGCGGCAATTCGCTTCGATCTGCGGATTGCGGGTCGTTTCAGAATCTTTCCGATATCCTCCAAGACGACAATGGTGCGAAGGCCACAAACCTCGTTGGACCGCACAGTCGTCGACGCGGCAGAAGAAGCGCACCGGCCGCGGTATGGCAATGAGTCTATCGAAGACGGGCAGACATGGAGCGCGTGGTCGGGCAGCACCGTTCCTCCACATCGGGCTCCCGTAGACCGAAGAGATGTGGTCCCTCCTCTCACTGCCACGACGACATTCTCCAATCGTGCCTCCGCCCGAAGATTCAAATAGGGGGCTATTTTACCGGAATATTTACACTTGGAGGGTGCCATTATGAAATTAATTAAAATTTCTGTACCTGTAAGGAAGAGAAAATCTGAAAACAAGGCGATCAGCCGGAGAAAAACCCGTACCGACAGCGAAAGACCGGAACCGGAGGCGAAAAGGCACGATACGACGACGAAAAGACAGATGTCAAGGCGAAAAACCGGTGTCGATGACGAGAAAACCCGATTCTAACACGAAAAACAGAAGCAGACGGCGAAAAGCCAATGCCGACGGTGAAAAACCGGAGCAAAAAAGCACGATGCGACGGCGAAAACACCAATGTCGACGGCGAAAACACCAATGTCGATAGCGAAAAACTCCGTTCCGACGCGAATGACTCCGATCCCCGCACGAAGCCATGCCGTCTGCAAAAACCATTGCTGACGGCTGAAAACACCGATACCTGCACGGGAACCACGACTTCGAGAGCTGGAAACATGATTCCTCGGCGAAAAAACCGAAGCAGACGGCGAAAAACAATGTTGATTTCGAGAAACCGAAAACGACGACGAAAAAACCCGAGAAACCATGAATCGACAGCTAAAAATCGATGCCAGCGGCGGAAAAACCTGTACCGACGGTAAAAAGCCCGTTGCCAACTGCGAAACATCGGTTGCCGACAATGAAAATCTAATGAAAACAGTGGAAAAGCCGCTTCGGTGTCAGGTAAGACGGTGCCGATGGCGGAAAGCACAGTTCCCGCACGAAAAAACCGAAGTCGACAGCGAAAAACCCGAAGCTGACGACGAAGGAGTCCCGAGCCCGACACGACAAACCGTTCCTGGTGGCGAAGGACCGATTCAAACGGAAAGAAATACCAAAACTGACGGTTTAAATCTGCAAAAGACGGCGAGGGAACGTATATCGGGGGTGTAAAACGCAGAAACAAGAGCGTGAAACCCCTCTCCCAACGGTTAAAGACCGATTCCGATAACGAAATACCATGGGCGATGGCGAAAAATCAAATACGTTTGCGAAAAACAGCTAGCGAAGGTGGATAATGTAAGTAAGATTTCAAAAACCGAAATCGTGAAACCTTACCGATCGAATAAAGCGAAAGAAGATCGGAGAAAATCGCGAAAAATACACCAAGTCGGTGATAAAAAGATGACTTTGACGATCAAATATCGAAGCCGAGGGCGAGGGAACGGATCGGTAGTTGGATACGACGGCGAGGGAACGGATCGGTAGTTGGATACGACGGCGAGGAAACTAGAACGAAGTTCGAGAGTTGGGAAACTGTAACGGTTGGTCGCCCCCGGCGAGCGGTACATCCGTTCACTACGGGAGCGCAGTCCCGACTCAAGAGCATCCTAAGCTGCTGCCCTCCCCGGCCCGCGTGTGCATAAAAGCAGTCCGCACTCTTTCGAAATTCAAGGGTTGTTTTTTTTCCAATCGCCAACTGCCGACCCCTGAAAGTCTTTGACTCCGATTCGCTTCGAATTCGCTTTTTTTTGGGCGCTCAGCGGTTTTCTTTCGACGGTTAGGGGTCGATTTGAACTGAACGGTTCCGAAGAAGATCTGCGCGCTCCAATAATGGAAGACAGCCAATGGACGATTGCGAGGGTAGACAGCGTGTTCGCGCGCGTGAGTAGCGAGACAAGATCGAGATTAGTAAAGATTGTGAACTGTATATTTCCGCGCGCTGAGTATTAGGGGCTTGTCCACTCGTGATAATCTGTGTCGCGAGAGAACTTGATTTGCCGAAAGTCGGAAAGATTCTGAATTGGAAGCCGAAGGAAAGCCCGAACGTCTTCTCGGTTCCCCTTCCTTCGGCTTCGGAAAATCGCGGGTCCAGGGTGGGGCACGACGGGCCAGATACCCGTTGCCGTCGTGTGTGATCTTGCTGGCCCGTGTTTCTCACGTGTTCGGGAAAGTTGGCGCCATGCTTCAATCCACGGTCAATCGAGTGTCTTGTCTTCTTAGAAGAAGTCCAGCCATGTGGCCAGTGTTTCGGGCAACACGGCCTGCTAAGGGTACTCAAAAGGCAATAAATTTTCCCGTACGTGCCTGTACCCAGACCGTGGGTATTGTAGCATGGAAACTTTCCCGAACAATCCTTCTTAATCGTTAATGGACCACTACGTTTTCAATCGTCTGAGTTGAAATCATCATCTTTAAATCTTTTGATCTATTTTTGAATCATTCTTAATATATTAATAAAAGTTATTAATAGAAGTATTACTATACGACAAACTTGTCATCTAATCTCTTTTTTTCTCTTTTCTTTTTGCTTTTAAAAATAAAAAAGAAATAAATGGTGACAACAAACGTTTTATGCGCTCATCTTAAATTAAGGTGCATTTTATATTATCAAGACAAAAAGGAACTTACTAGTGTTACGAATAAAGCTCGATATATTATATTGTTTAAATTATATAAACACTTATAAAGATTGCAGTCAAAAGAAGCGAGTTAGAGCAAACACTTCTCGAAATGTGTATCGCCATCGATGCAAACAAATATTATACAACACCCATGTCCTCAATATATAATAATAATTATAATTAGGCAACGAATATTTGTACAAATGCACATTTTTTATAGAACAGATAAAACAGTGGGACTTGATCAGAATTGAGTTTTATAATTTCAGGATTTTAAAAATATTATATAAAAAATACTTTTATTTTTTTTGTTTTTTTTTATAATGCATATACTTTGCATATTTCTGTTTAAAAGAATATGCAAGAATATATTGTATATGTTGTTTGCTATATGGACATGTAGTGCTTATGTAGAATATCAATCATTCAAATTAATTTCGTTTAAACTTTTGTAACTAGATACATAGTATGTAGTTGATACTAATTGTAAATCACATCATTCTGTAACTCGAAATTATCCTGTAATTAATTTTATAAAATTATTTAGAATTTTAATAAAATCTTATTTCATTTATGTTAGTAAGTATGTTCGGGAGAAGTGTTATGCTCCAACACTGACGGTCTGGGTATAATCACATCCGAAACAATTTATTATATAGTTTGTTACATAGTTTCTAAAGTGCTTTTGGCGGGCCGCGTGGCCCGGAGCACTGGCCGCATGGCTGGACTTCTTCTGGGAAGATAAGACATTCAATAGACCGTAGATTGACGCATGCACCCGCTTCCCCGAGCGCGTGTGGGGCACGAGCCGGCGAGATGACTCATGTCGGCAACGGGTATCTCGCCTTTTGTGCCCCATCCTGGGTCCGTGATTTTCCAAAGCCAAAGGAGGGGGAACCGAGAAGACGTTCGGGCTTTCTTTCGGCTTTCAAATCAGACAATTCTGACTTCCGATAGATACAGTTCACTCTCTCACGACACAGATTATCACGAGGGGACAAGCCCCCAATATTCAGTACGCGTAACATACAGTCCACAAGTCTTTTCTAATCACGACCCTCGTTTCGCTCACTCACGCGCGCGAACAAAGTAATTCAAACGTTTAATCAAAATGATGCGGCTGAAATTAAAATTGCACAAAAAGTACTTCAAGAAAACCAAAGACTTTCACAAGATTTAATGTATTAGAACCTATTTACACTTCTTACCACACAATGCAAAAATTAGAAATCATACGTTTCCTACTATATCCGACTGAAATATATATGAATTCCATGAATTATTTAGAAAATATTCTTGATCATTACGACAATAAAATCAGGAGTAAATATTGCTTAATACTACTTAAAAAAAAAAACGTTGTATTTTCGGAGTTATTGAAAATTTCAAATTTCATTCTAAGTAACGAGGGCGTACAAGAACTCATAAATATATAATATTAGAATGTTGTTGGCTTAAGTTTAAATACGCCGATTGTGCGACACAGAACGAACATTTCTTCGCATAAGTATAAATTAATTTTTATAGACAAACGCAATCAACTAACTAGATTAAATTTAGAAAATAATTGTAATTTATTGCAATACGATTCATAATGTATAAGAATAACTTTAAAATATTGTTAAATATCTATATGTATGTGCATATTCAGGATATATAGGATCACATTCGCATATTTGTAATGCATATTTTATATGCATATTTTTTGTGCATACTTTTTATATTTAGCGTGTATAAGCATCCATTTTCTAATTCTTCTTATTAGAGTATATTGGTATATTATTATAGTATACAGGGTGTCCATAAAGTCTCTTTACAATTTCATAAATTTATTACAAAGGAAATTGGAAAGACTGATAAGTGGAACTTATTAAAAACTAAAACATATATATTTAAGTTTTTTTTCCTCATTCAATATACCTCTATATGATGCATTCATTAATTATGGTGGATTATTAAAACACTACCATTAGTTGCACGAAGCACATCAAGAAGATACTCGATTTCTTGCCATGCTCACTGTAGCATACCCTTATCAATGGTGGCAATGGCATCAGTGATCCTCTGCTTATATATTGAAATATATTGAAACAAATATAAACAATGCAGCACCTTAATAATCATAAAAAATTACGTTGACAGTTAGGCTAGTTTGAATAATATGTGAAACATAACATAGTAAATGAAATATTTATAGTTTATAATTCATTATAGTTACATCTAATTAAAAAGAATTGTCGTTACATTTAAATTGATTTAAATAGTAACAAAAAAATATTTTAAAAAAGTTTAAGTATTCGAATGCAAATAAATAACATGGATATGTATACATATATATAGATGTATATTGAAATATAGTTATTTACAATTAAAAATACCGACTTTATGGTTCTTAATAAATTACTTGCTTGTGCAAAGTAATCCCGAAATCATGATGATTTTGCATATGAAAATAAATTAAAAGTATGCAATAGAATCTTTCTATTTAAGATTACGTTTTTCCAAAAAAATCAAATATTTGAACTTGACTATTTTCTGATTTGATAACATAAATAACTGATAGAAGCTTATTCTACATATGAAAATTAGTTGGGAACAAAATTTTCTCAAACAAAATTCGAAGTTTCATTTTTCAATAAATGAAAAATTTGTTGGTTATATACATACATATACATATATATCGAATTAATTCTTGATTGAATGTAATCAAATTCTATTTCCTCAAACACAAAATCTTTAATAAACAAAGTTTATTTTTCATTGTTTGCTTATATACTATAACCGCTTGTTGAGTTGAAAGAAAGACAAAATCATAATATATATATGAATATTTTATAAATTTTTTAAAGATAGAGAAAGTTTTATTATATATTTTTAATTTATTTCTGTCTTTCTAATTTTATATTTATATATTTAAATACCACTATTAGTTTCTTCCTAAACCAGGTATGTACAACCTGCGCTGTATAACCAAAATTGGAATAAATAATAATAAGAATTTTATTATTTGAATAATTTTAACCATGAATAATCATATCTTTTTTTAAATTTAATGTTACAGTGACTAATTATAAATAATTTCCAAGAACTAATGGAATATTTTTTATTTTAGACGGTTAACATATTTGCTACTGCATTCTCAGTTAATATTAATATATTACCAGCGAACATGCAAGCAGATGTACAATTCAAGGAAAAGTTTATTCAAATGTCTTTTATAAACTATACCTGTCTAAAGAAAAATATTCAGCTATTCATGAAAATGCGTTGTTCATGATGTCCCTTTGAAAAGAGTACTTATATTTACGAACAAATCTTTTCCCATATGAAGCATACAAAAAATAAAATAAAAACAAAAATTTTAAAGGAGCATTTTGAAAATATTTTTTGTATGGCCACTATCTGTATCAAACTATTTGTATCTAAAAAACAAATTCTCACTAAAAATATTTTTTTAATTAATGTAAATATATTTTTATAATCAATATTGTTTCACTACAGAAATTGTTTTAATAGCCTCATATGGGTTACATTACTCTAATGCAAAACTATATAAGCTGTATGCGGCTCTCAACAAATTTTTGTTAGTCAATGAGGCCAAGAAGATCTAAAAGGTTGGATATCCATGTCCTAAACTATAATTCTATCATAATAACTCATAATATTCAATAATAAATCTAATCATAATAATCCTATTATAATAGCTGAATGTACTTTTGTTCCTTGAAAAATATACTTTTCTTAGTTATTCTTCTCTCAGTTTCTTATCAGTGAGTCGATTTCATCTAATTTTTCAGTAATTATTCAATGAATATTTTCATCTTATTTGATTTGTAAAATGAGCGAATTCGAATTCAGAAGAAAGTTGTAAATTTAATTTGTATTAGCGGTGTTTGTATCAAAGTGCGCATATATTTATTTTCGTATTTATTCCGTTATCTTTATTGTAGAAATGTAAATGGTCTTCTGTTACACATCGTAAGTCGTTATACAATTCGACTGTTTCAATAAATGTTAATAAAATGACCTGCTCCAAAGGGAATACTCAATGCCCCATCTTTCGAACAAGTTTGGACGTCTTCATATATAATACTAAGTTAATAAAATTACTTGCTCAACTAAAATGCGATGAATTAAAAGATTTAGGAATAAGTCCAGCATCGAACTTTGTACATACATAAATTAAATGCATACATAACCGATGTTACATAACAGTGTGACAGTAGCATGTAACAATAACAAATATGTATGCAAATATAACAAATATATATGTTGTATCAATGATACTTGGAGAATATATCCCGCATGACTTCTGAATAACAGTTTCAATAATCATGGTATCATTTACATCATTTTTAAAAGACATGATGTAGATTTTACACTGTAGAAAAACCAGAACACCAGATGTTGTGAAAATTTCACATACTTAATAAATAATTCTCTATTTGAAGATACATAATAAGTTGAAGGGTGAGAAGGATGTATGGAAAGGATTTTAGGTAGTTGAGAGAGAGAAAGCGAAAGTTGTGTTTAATGGTTTCGTCTCGAAATCATTGCTGACTCATCAGTAGGGCTGATGGCAGCGACTCCTTACCCCAGACGCTTGTTACTGTAACTACCCGCTAGGCTGGTCCCCGATCACCCCCCATCCTAGCGGGGTTTGGCATTTTGCTTAACGTCGAAGATCGGCAGGACCTCGACGCTAGGCGCCCAGCCACTTGCGGCTTGTGCTAGTTAATGTTTGAAACTCGTAGTTCAGGAATCCTAGGCCGCTATAAGAAATGAAGGAAATTGTAAAATATAATTTATCTTTACTAAAACGTTTTATTTTCAATATAATTACGAATTTTTCCTTTATCTTTTCAAGAAGAGGTTAATAAGTAATTAAAACATGTCTAAGTAGTATGAAACCACATATGCACAAATATCTGTTATGAATTACTCTTCAAAGAAATATTTATAGAAATTTGTATACAGCAGAATGATGCGGGTGTGAGAAAGTAAAAAAAATTTTATTGGATTTTCAAATTCCTTTTGTTTTTACTTTCAGAAGTTGTAATCATAACTCGAACCCAGTTCAACTTTCAATTGATATTCAGTAACCTGGTTAAATTTGAATTTTCATGTTATAATTATTCCAGTAATTTCTTGCTGTTAATAACTTCAGGGTAACCTGCTCAATAGCAAGTTAGAAGGAAGATGAGATAAGAATTCCTAACCAGAGTGCTTAACCTATTTCCTTCATTTTGTGTGTGTGTGTGTGTGTGTGTGTGTGTGTGTGTGTGTAAAGAAAATCTACATAAACATCCCACTCCTCTGGTCGGAAGTGATGAAATAGTGCCGAATTTCTACCAGTTCTTTCCGCGACGGACTACTATTGGTGCTTTCAATTCAGCACTAAATTCTTCTTAGGAACCGTCTCCTTATTTTAGTCGGGTCTGCTCGCTATTCGCTTCGCGGGCTTCTTTCTTCTGTTGACTTCTTCACAGGAGTCTATTGTCGGCAGCAAGAGATCTATCCCAATAATCTTCACCAACGTATCATTTCCACACAAAGACTTGCCACTTCTCCAATGCACGCTGCGTCAAATTTGAACTTGATCATATGTTCTGTAATCTGCCGTCGCCTCTAAAAACCAGTTAAAAAAGGCATGATTACTTAACCTAAGCAGGTCCAACTGGTGGCTGTGATCCAGTGTGAGTCATGCCCCTCTTCGAAAGAAAAGGGAAAAGTATCCTCCTGTCTCATTCTTCTCCAATTTTTGTTTCCTTTCTAGACGACACATGAGTCCTATCAAATTACAGGAACCTCACAACTGAGTGTATTGGCTTTATGTGTGTGAATGTAGTCTGTGTGTGTGAGTGTAATCTGTGGTATAAAAATATAATATGTATATGTCGCGTATGGCGTGTTATATATTGTTTTTGGACTGAGCCGATACAAATCATTCGTAGAGAAGAAACAGCGGTGTGAGGATCTAGAGAAAGAATAACGAGTACAAACGAGTGAAGTGAGAGAGTGAGTAAGCGAGAAATCAAGAGTTTCACCGTTGTTAAACCTACTTGTGTGTGCAAATATACATGTTTATAATATTAAATCGTCCCTCATTCCATTTACAACTACATAAACCTCGCTACTATAGACCTCACCATCATATCTCTCGATTTGTTATGTGTGGTGAAGCTCGACGCATGAACCCCATCACATCACACGATTCACGACGTTTCAATTCGATTGCCATTCGATTGCGCTGCTCTTAAAGCCCTTACACACGATGCATGCGGCGATGCACTTTTGGCCGCATAGTTAATATAGTAAAAAGAAAAATACTGATATTATTATCAGATTTGTTGAAATACAATAAAGTATGTACTCAGATATGATACAGTACTCAGATATGATACAGTACTCAGATATGTACCCAGAATCTTATACAGTATAATAATATAATGCGTAGGAAGAATTCTGTTCAAATAAGTTGTTTGATTAAAGTAATAAAAGTACTCCATATTCTTCAGAAACTCTATTAAATATATTCTCCCTAGAAATCAAATGCAGAAGATATGCATTCTATACTGCCAAACGTCAATGCGGATAGAGATTTTCGCAAGAAAAAGATATAGTAGCACCTTACCAAATCATAAAAACAGCAAACCACTACTTGCTTTATCTAATAATGAAATGACAATCGAACATAAATTCCAACATACAACATTTTAAATATATAAAATAACTATAAACTCTTGAGAAGAGTAGAAGAATAAAAATAATTTTATTGGTTCGACAAACGATGTCTAAATCTTCTGTACAAATAGTTTAAGAATGAACTCACAGAATGGATTCACAGACGCTGCATGGATAAATCTAATAAGTTACAAAAAAAAACCAATACATTGCATAAATTATTTTCCTGAGAATGAAATTGAAGGACAAAGCATCATAATACTGTTAGACAGCTAAGCTGCATTAGAAACACTAATTGTAAGCAAGTATATCTTTCGTACTCAATAGAAATCTATGAATGTTCTATCTGCCAACCAATAACTAAGAAAACTAAGGTATTCTTAGACCAAGTTCCTGGACATATGAATAGTCCGGAAATTGAGAGAAAACTTTCTTGCTGAAAAGGCAACAAAATAACTTTTAACTAATCCTTAACCATTCGCTAGTTAATAAAGCATTATTAAAATATGAGTCAAAGAGGAAAAACAAAACATTCCTGGAACTTCTGAATAAGCTCTCTAAGAATATAAGAAAAAGCATATAATCAGATCTTGTTCACTAATAAACTGTTAGCATTAAATAAGCAAGAAGTTAAAAATATGACAAGCATTATTACTGAACATGCGCCGCTAAATTATCAATTAAAACACATGAAACAAATTGAACACGCTGAATGCAAATTTTATAGCATAGCAGATGCATTTTTTAGACATGCACGGTCTTAATCGAAGAAAGAATAAAATGGAAATTATTTTCTATAATAAAGAAACTATGAAAGAATAACAGACTACATAATAGTTAAGTTCCTAAAAAATATTGACGTTTAAAAAAATATACAAAAACAAACAATAAATTCATTAAGTTCAATAAACTTCGTCATTATTACTATTTATTATTTATTATTAATTATTTGAAAATTTTCTAGCATGCATGCTATAAGATGCTCTATCTTGCATTATTTTTTCGAGATAATATTTCGCATTAGTAGAGCTTACTAATATTTTTTAAGTTAAGTAATTTCGAGCTTTATTGGTATTAGTATTGTACCTTCTTTTTTTGTTTTTTACTGTGAATTTAGAGTAAAAAACAAAATTAATTGTTGCTGAATCAAAGCATTACTACAAAAATCTTTCTTAATACATTGCTTTCAGTCTTTTATTAATAACAAAAACTTTTTCTATTTTTCTTTTAAAAACATTTTCTTGCTATGCCATGCTTTTGATTTGCTATGCTATTTCTTGCTCTGCCATGCCGTATTTTCGAACGTTTATTTGTCTTTTGTTTTAACCTTTTAATCTATTCAATTCTTTCTACTTGGATTTCTTGTATTTTATAAATTTATTAGATTCATTACACATTACGCAATCATATACATATCTATTCTTAATAAAGTTTCATATGAGAAACTGTAACTTTGAACTACTAATTTTCAATGAAATTACATCGGATATGTCGTTCATTGTTTGAGATATAATATTTATATTTTTTTCTTGAACATAACTATTTGTGCCACTAAATGAGTTTTACCACTTTCTGTTTGTACATAAATTAGTGTAGTAATATAGTTACCTACATAGGAAAGATATAATTAAGTGTAAAATTTTTTTATGTACAAATTTGTCAGAAAATAGCGATGACTAAGTGGTTCCTTATCAGTACGTGTACTTTGTGACTTATTATTTACTACGTTTACAATATACAAGGTGCAATTAGAAATTAAGTAATGGCGGACATGAAGTGAATATCAAATAAATTTTTAAGCACTATGTTGTCGAAAACTATGTCTTTAATGAAAAATAAATATACATAGAATATATAAAATTACATTATATGTAATATTATAAAATAATTGAAAGACGATATATACTTAATATTGTTATAAATTTTATATATATTCTAGAGTTTCTGATTAAAATTATATTATACAACAAATTTTTTAGTAAAAGAAGACGACTTTATTATCGTGGGAGCTGGATCAGCCGGATGTGTTGTTGCTAACAAGGGAAATAAAAAATTGGAAGGTAGTTGTATTAAATATCAATTATTATTAAACTGCGAATACATATATAAATTTAAATCTATAAGTATATAAAACAGTTGAAGAAAATGAATAGATATTATGTAGAGTATGTAGAGTATGTAGAGTATGTAGAGTATGTAGTTCTGTGTAGAGTTATGGAGAAGATATTAAAAATATCTGTGTTATAAAAAATGTAATGACAATATAATATAATATTGTGAGACGTCCGACGTTTGCCTTGAATTATTGAAGCGAGTTGGCATGTTTCGACACGGTGTTCTGTATCGAGGATGTGAGCGAAGCAACAATAAATGCGTGAAAGACTGCTGATTGTGAGGAATACTCGAATTGAGTACCATTTTCGACATTTCACAATTTCCGACATTCCATTTCCGGGTGACGGTAGACACTCCGGATGCGATGTTAACACATATCATCGATAAACTAATACTATAAAAGAGGATAAAAGTCAAACAAAAAGAGTGCAGTTCTTCTTCTAATTTAAAAGAGCTCAGTCCTACTTCTAAATTCGCGCCGTTCTTCTATATCCATATTGTATTAGTTTAGTTTCTATTTATTATTAGTATCAGTGTTCATATGTATTATTCTGTAGTGAGTTAGCTTTCAGTTTGTATAATCATTAAACTAGAATACATATGATATGTATGTACACACACACACACACACACACACACACACACACACACACACACACACACACACACCTTTTATACGGTGTCACCAATTACGATTATTATTATTATTTTTATTTAAACTTTTAGTGAACTCTGCTATCCCATTCGAACATTCTGAACACACTAACTAGAGAGAACATCACGGATCCCGGCTAGAATCGTACATAGTTGAGTCAAAAGGTTGCATCTCGTTAGTCAACGCGGGTTCGCGATAGTTAATATTCAATTTCTCCGCAGCCGGGACGTGATAATATACAAACACATAGTATAATATATAGACATATAATATATTCACGCTGAATAAGAGAATGTGTCGATAATTATTTCTTATAATTAACACTGTAAATTAAGAAAAGAAAATATTGTAGTAACATGAGTCGATTGAGATGATTTATTGAAATGAATTTAAGTTTATTGAAATATTATGTGTTATTAACATTGGTTAATCATATTAACACAAGAAAAATGTTATGTATGTAACATTTATATCATATATAGATATATATATATAACATATGATATAAATGTAATATATATAATCCAAATATATATATATATATATATATATATATATATATATATATATATAATCCAAAGAACATGAAAATACACATATTATAAATATGTTCTTTAATAAAAAGACGAGACTTCCAATGTTAATTAATTCATCTGTGTAGAATAATCAACTATATAATATACACTAATTTCATCATTGGTGATGCGAATGAGTTTATTACACAACCTAACAGAAACTATCTATTCAAGATAATATCATCAGCCTACTAATTTATATTCGCATCGGTTGATGATATCTGTTCTGGAGCAGAACAGGACACTCAGGCTAGGTTCCTGGAATGCTCTACCCTGCAGAGAAGTTCTAGATGCCATGGAGCGCTCCTATCGATGACTTACCCTGACCGTTGTTTTACCCTGAGAAGCAGAGTTAACATCTGGAACGTTTTTTAAAGGGTGAACAAAGGGCTTCTTGGCTAGCGCCAAAAAGTCATGTAGACACATTCGCTCCACATAAAAGGTCTGTCTGCTAGTACGAGACATACAGTCTGCTAGAGTCACTCAGTTCAATCAGTTCGAGTCGAGGCACCTCTTACACATCCCAAACTCACGTAACAATTGTATACCTTTCGTAAAATATACGTCTTAAAAACCTATAACCAGCATTCTTAATATCTCTCCGACGACTGTAAAAGGCCAAACGAGAGAACCTCAGCGAAGCGGGCATCATATCCTCAAGATTACCGTCGCGCTGAAACATTTTTTAGTTGTCGAATAATTCAATATCTTTTAGTATCTTTTAGTTGTCAAATAGTGCAATACTTTGAGACACACTTCATCGTGTGTTTAAATCGAAAGGCTCAAAGTCGTCGTGATACAATTATCGACGATTTGCCCGCTTTAAAGAAGCCCTCGGCATTGATTTTCAATGAAAGAACTGCTTTTTTTAAATTCTAAATAGCATACGCAACAATATATGCATCAGCGCAACTATAAACGCAATATAACATATAACTATTATTAATAAATAAATAATATTTCCAATTGAAGGAAAAAGAAATACCTTAACCTAACTATGTTCCACGAGTGTATATTTTAATTTCACTTTCAGTTTAGGAAATGAAAAAATTAGAATGTTTTACAATGGTTAACACAATATTTAGTCGAGAAATCACGCATCTTATAAGAATTTTTCCACTTATTTAAATTTGAGACATTTCCAATATTTTAAAAATACAGAAGCGGATCGAAATAGCTTAAGGACCGCAATGGCATTGAATTTTAATTTACTTTAATTCGATTTTTCGCTCTATTATGACTCGATGAAGTGCTAACGCTGGTGCGAGGCGCTGATTGTTGAAGCGACCATATTAGCGAAGTGAGTGAAGTAGACTGTATGATGTAATTACAGAGATCATTTTCTTGAAAATTCACAATATTCTACTGTTATGTAATGTAACTTAATATAACGATATAATGTAACGATGTAACGTAATGTAACCTGTGTAATGTAATGTAATGTCTTTATATTACATTGCAGAGGTTATATTACACCTGTTTATACAAGTTGGCTAACGAGTTCTAGTATCAATCATTTTAAAGTACGTCTCATTTGATAGAATACTACTAAAAATATCCCTTTCTAAAGGATATTAAACCTTTTTAGTAGTATTCTTTAGAAACTCTAATGTACAACAGTATAAATAGTATCTTTAACTAGTCTATCTTTTAGAAACGGTTGGCATCGATTGTTCGATCGACATTTTAATTTCAACATTTTTCAAATGAACTACGTTGGCATTGAAAATGGCCGGCGGGTCAGCGACTAACGGAATAACAAGTGATCCCAATATACTGCGACACAATGTAGGATTTCTTGCCAGTATCGCGACCAAAGTTATCTGTCTTCTGAGGAGGCTCCTGAGATAACATCCTATATAAGAGACTAAAGAATCAATAAAGAAGTCAGTAGAGCTATGAAAAGTTTCTGTTATAGAACTCTTTATTTTTGTAATACCTTGTCGAAACTTTTTGTATTTTAATATCTGTATTGCACGGTTGATATATTGAATATTTATGTGATTATAGAGATCAGTCCTGGACAAACGCCGAAGTGAATAATCGCGTTTCTTCGTTATAACATAAGAGATACGTTTCTTGACGTTGATGGAACTTCTAATGTCTTATCAGTTACTTTTGTTTGAAGTAATTTCCTTTTACCACCGTGACACCATCATGAAAATGTGAGCCATTACCCTTGATCATGAATACCTAAAGTAAGAAAATGAATTTTTTTTATGCTGATAAAAAACGTAAATTGTCTTTGTTCTAAAAGAGTCTAGAAAAAACTGTGTGCACATATGTAGCGGCCCTACGATTTCTCGACTACGAGTTTCGAACACTCGACTAGCACAAGCCGCAAGTGGCTGCGCGCTTAGTGTCGAGGTCCTACCGATCTCCGATGTTTTAAGCAAGCAGCATGCGGAACCCCGCTAGGAGGGTGATCGGGCCAGCCTAGCGGGTAGTTACAACAACAAACGTCTGGGGTAAGGAGTCGCTGCCATCAGCCCCACTAATGAGTCTAGGCAGTGACTCCGAGACGAAACGCATCGCCTTTCTTCTCACTTTCTTTCACACACTCCTCTCCTTCCCAGCAGCATCCTCGGGTCTTTAAATTCTTTACAGTTCCCTAAAACATACATAGTTGAGCACATTGCAGAAAGCATTGAAAACGTTCTGCCATACTTTGATGCGACAACTTTTTCGCTTTATATATATTTATGGTACTGAATGAAATTATTAGCCAATTGCTACTGTTCTATTCATATTTTAGAAGACTTGAATCGCCTTTTTCAAATTTGGACTTTTTTAAAATCTGCCGTCTAGTATGACACGGATCATAGATACATGTTTAAGATTTAAGAATGAATTTTTTTGCTGATTAGAAATCAGCATACTCTCAATATCTTGCAACTCCAACATAATTTTTGACTATTATTGTAACGTAGAATAAAACTGTAAAAATTTTAAAAAATGTCATTCCTTTACGCGGAATCCAACCGGAGTAACACTCTTGCTCCACATTAGGTAGAGATTGTGCCAAAGAGTAAATAATGTATATACACATTTCGATACTCAAGTTTCTACAAGTTTATATGAGAAATAGATTTACTGTTACGAACTAAAAAAAAAAAATTAAAATTCTGTTTGTCTGTATATTATTAATGTAATATAGGTGTATATTGTGTCACGCAAAAGTATTCGAATATTTATGACAGAAGAATTTTTAGACGCATGTTATATAAAATATTTCGAAATATCATTAATATAAGAAATAAAACACGATTATTACTAGTTATTGTGATCAAATTTGCAACAAATCAAAAATGTATATGAAATTTGGGATAGTCTTACATTATTAATAAGAATACATAGTTGTGGTTCTGTTATCTCGGCTGTTCAAAATTTACTGTCATACTTACAGGTGATAAGTGGTTCTAGTACTATCAATTACATGATGTACGTTCGTAATAACCCAACAGATTCTGACGAATAGGCAGAAGAAGAGAATCGTGGTTGGAGCTACGAAGAACTTTTACAATACATTCTTAGATAGAGAAAAACAACATGGATCCAAACGTAATAAATTTAATTAATTAATTTAATTAAAATTCATATTATCAATTATCAAATAATTGAACTGTTGACAATATATCCATAACATTATTATTTTAATTATAATCGGAATAATACAATTTTCTTGTATATAGAGTTTCTCACAATTATAATTATCTTATAATCGTGTCTTATAATCGTGTCTTATAATCCTAGGTGGAGCCTACGATTTAAAGGATGTCAGGACATCGCGCCTTAAGGACGTGATGGAGAGGGATCGTATCTATATGGAAAGGATAATGTTAAAGAAGTGTGCATTTCGTTTCAGAGTCACCAGCCACTCATTAGTGGGGCTCATGGCGATGACTCCTGTCCCTGACACTTGGGTGAGGTTTCTAAGGCTTGGGCATGGAAACGGCACCCTAAAAAGCTGAAATGACCTGAAATGTCGATATTCTAAAAATCACTGGTTTTTTAGCGCACTCTACGTTTAAACATCGGTGAATTGGGGAACTAGTGAATGCGTCAACAACATGATTTTTGAGTTATTACAGTGTTGTCAAATTTTCAGTACCGAAAACAGTTTTCAATATAGTAAATTAAAATTTTAAAGTTATGAATACATGGTTTTATGTAGAAATAATTTATATTTTATTACATTATTTTAAACATTCTTAAAAGTAGTTATTAACTAAGGAAATTTTCAATTATTTTATTATTAATATTAAAATTATATTTCCTCATTTACATATTCCTTATATTCAAATATTTGTTAAATTTTTAAAATATAAAATTTTTAATTTTATTATAACTATGCAATGCATTGGTTATGACAAATAACATAAATTCTATAATTCATTAGTTAAAAATTACGCTTATTAATCAAAATATTATTCGAAATTTTTCTATAAACTACTAAACTACCTATCCATGTTATGATAATAACAAAACTTTGTTATTAATGTAAATTTTCAATAATTCATGAAGATTTAATGAAAACTACAAACACATCTATGGAATATATCCTTATATATGTCGCAAAATCAACAATATTGAATGTGTTTACAATTTCACAGAACTTTATTAGAACAAGATAGATTTTTCACGCAGTAGCTTCTTTAAAATACGTAAAAATACGTATATCTAATTTGTATTTTGATCCTTGACCGAATCTGAAGACGGATCATAGCATGACGAATTTCCAACAAATTATTGAAAGGGACATAGGTTTGAGATTTCCTATTTGAAGCATACATGCTGAAATGCATTCTAAGAGGATTTTGTCGGATGCTATTCTATTCGTCGGAAACATAATATTTTAAATTTAAAATCAGGAAAAGAATTTTTAATAAACTATTATTTTATAGAACAGTATAACAAATAAATAAGTAATACAGATTTTCTTATTTTTAAAATGTTTTCTTTTTCAGTTTGATTGTCTATCAAATATTTGAAAATAATTCAACTTTTATTAATTAAAAAATAACTCACTTTTCGCTGTAATCATTGATAAAGCAAAATTATGACTACTTTCTCCAAAACAATATCATGAAACTTGAACGAATTTTAACAAAAGAAATAGAAAAATGATACTATGTCAAATAAATAATACGCAGCACGCCTTTCTTTCATCTTAGTTTTCGTGTTATGTATTTCATAACGCAGCGATAATGAATGAAAGAATAGAAATAGAAACACTTAAAATTAATAAAATAATAGAATAGCACGTTCATGCCATCACGATTGATATGATCGATATTTCGAGTCGACTCGGATAAATTTTGGTTGATTTCGGACAGATTCGGAGACATAAAAAAAATCCTCTAACTCGCCTATTTCGTTAATTTAACTATTACATCAAGTCGACGGACAGAACAATAACAGAAATGTGGCAACCATGTGAGATTTTTGGGTTTTGGCAACTTCGTTTTCATGAGGATATCCGAAACTTGCCTTTTTATGCCCATTTAATTTGCTTTTCTTTTGTACATCCAATATCGAAGACACTTGGGTGAATATGTAGACTGACTACTTTCTCACCGATTTTATTATGAAGGTGTTTTAAACAATTTTTTTCCGTAACAGATATTGTTCTGGATCAGAACAGGATACTCAGGGTTCTTGGAGTACTATAACCTGCAGAGAAATGCCAGATGCCCCGGCACGTGCCTATCTATGGGAACTTTATCTTATCCTGAGAGGCAGAGTTAGAGTATTCTAAGAACGTCTCTTAAAGAGTAAACAACAGGCGTCGTGGCTAGCGCCAAAAAGTCACGTAGACACATTTCGTTGGACAATAAAAGTTCCGTCTCCTAACACGCGACAGTCAGTCTGCTAGAGTCAATCGAATCAATCAGTTCGTATGAGACATGTCTTACACATCACAGTAACAATTGTATAACTTTATACCAAATATAAGTCTTAAAAACCTAAAATCGGCATTCGTAATATCTCTCCGACGGCTGTAAAAGGCCAAACGAGAGAACCATCAGCGAAGCGGGCAGCATTCTTCAAGATTCACCGTTGCGCTGATACAGATATGTTGGACTTTATTTTCTAGAGAGGAGTGTCGTTCTAGAGTATCGATTTCTAAATGATATTTAGGGATCGTCGAAATCAGTGAAGGAATAATTAATCTACAAATTTACCGGCAATTAAAATGGAGAAAAATACGAGTGAGGAATTGTTTTAAATTCATACTAACATATATATCATTAAGTCACTCATATTTTATATCATTTTTATTAACAACAAATGATTTCGGCCGTCAAGAATTCAACTCTGTGAGTTCGTTTTAATAAATAACATTGTACACTCAAACCTGCATTTGTGCAATTCTTTTTTATGTGGTATATAAAAAAATATCCATCAAAATGCATAATATGAATAAAAAGTAATAAAAAGTAAGAAATGTGAAAATTATTTTACCGTAAGTTTGCCCAAATGTATTTCATCTTCACATTACATACATATGTACATATTGCAGTTGTCAATTTTGTAGGTGATTTGTGTTGGTAATAATTTATTCTACACGATTACAATTGCCTACAAATATTTCGCGTGTTCTATATAATCGATGATAACGGATTTCGGATACGGGTTCGCTATCCTGATCGGCCACGTGGCTAACGGTTATGCGGATTTACGACTGGCTTGAACGACTCTCGATTAACTACTTATAATAAGCGATAAGTAACAGATAACTGGTGATAAGGAACAAGTGGCTCTCTCGTGGTCGGCGCTGTATTTATAAACTTAGCTATCTGTATACTTTATGATTCGTGGCCTAGCGAAAGCGCATCTGCCGGCGCGGAGGTTGTGCTAAAGTAGGTGGCGTTGTTTTCGCCGTGTTATCGTGTTACAATTTTGTAGCGACCTACTATCCCTCGACTACGAGTTTCGAACACTCGACTAGCACAATGTCACGCGGGAGTTGCGTCATCAAAAAAAATAAAATTTACACTCGATGCGTCTTTTATGTCCCCCACAATCGAAGACTTTCTTTTAAGGATTTTCCGATGTATTTTACAGATTTACGCGTAATTAAAACGAGGATTTAAAATGTTTATGTGGTCCTGTGATCGCCAGTCGACGTCTCTGACAAGAGACGGACAAATTATTAAGATGCGCAACGGTTTAAAACGCTCGAATCCTCGCGTAAATCGCGTTACACTTTATTTGAGTTAAATCCGGAGCGCAAGAAATTATTAGAGTACGAAATGTCACTTAAACTCGCGGAAGGAACTCGAAATTGAATATTAAACGAAAGAGAGTGTTCCGACGCGAAATAACGTATCACTTTTATTTTAGAATTAATCGAAGACTTTCGGTTGATGATTAATTGTAGACTTTTCTATTTAAATTGAATTAGAAACTTTGACTTTACGCGCTCAAAGATTTGATTTTTAGGAAGGAGAAGAAATATAACAAAACGAACTGTACTGTATGAAATCTTCTTGACAACCTTTTTTATTGAAGGCTCAGCGGTGTCTTTTATACATATGGTGATCTATTGTTTCGATTGAAAGTTTATTATTTGGCATTCCTTTGAGGTGATAACGTAGGCTTAATCTGGTTGTCAACCAGATGTGAAGAGATAAATGGCCTGGTCACAACAAGCCGCAAGTGGCTACGCGCCTAGCGTCGAAGTCCTACCGATCTCCGACGTTAAGCAGCAGAGTGAGCGGAACCCCACTAAGACGGGTTGTCAGACCTGCCTAGTAGGTTTAGTTACAATAACAGGCGTCTGGGGTAGGAGTCGCTGCCGTTAACCCCACTGTAGCGACCACCGTCGGTAACACAACGCAAACAACACCACTTACTTTGGTACAGCCACCGCGCCGGCAGGTGCGCTTTCGTTAGGCCGCGAAGCATAGAGAATATAGATGGCTAAGTCTATATATACAGCGCCGGCTACGCGAGAGCCACTTACTTACTTAGTATTCACCTGTTACCTATCGCTTATTACCTATTAGCTTATCAGTCATTAATCGAGAGTCGTACAAGGACAGTCGTTCATCCGCATTATCGTTAGCTACGTGGTCGAGCAGTAGAGCAAACCAGCATCCGAAATCCGTTGTAATCGGGTATATGGAACACGCGAAATATTTGTAGGCAATTGTAATCGTCTTAAATAAATTACCAACAACACGCAATTACCTACAATTTCATTACGTTTTGCGCCATCTAATCACATTAGTTGATTACTTTCGAAGTGCGTACATACCTCTTGACCATTAAGATAAAATTAATTTTAAAGTGAAATTAAAGGTAAATTTATTATTTTTTCTATTTAGATATAATTTTTTATGTCTTTTGTTTGACATAATCCCTGAAAATGAATAATCAGGACAAAAATAAAGTGAAAAGAAAGACAATTTCCTTGGAAACCAAAATTTTGATTTTAAATCGAATAGCAGAAGGCGAAGGATCCACAGCTCTTGGTAAAGAACTTGGTGCAGTAAAGTGTAAGTAAAATATAAGTAAATAAAGTATTTAAAAATGTTCCCATGTGTAAACTAATTTTTTTATCTTGTTTGGAAAAGTAATTTCTAGTTACATCGTGAGGTTTTGAGTTATTTTCCATGTTAGACTTCTTTTATGCCGTCCCTATTTACCGCATAAAAAATTTTTTTTTAAATGTGTTGCGAATAATATTTTTTATAGTTACTTGTGAAGTTTCAGAATATTTTCTTTCTGCGTTTTCTTTTATGCGGTCTCTATCTCCCGCACAGAAACAAATTTGAATGTATTATAAAGTAGAAAATATGTAGAGTATTGTCCAAAAAAAAAAATTTGACTTCGAAATTTCGACGGATGAATTATGCAAGAAATAATTTGCAACATTTGTGCTCCTTTATTACAAACAATATTTGTAGAAATATTTTATTGATAAGTTCAATCTTTCATAAAATCGAGTTTACTGGATAATTCATTCAAGTTATGAATTTTTAAATAAAAAAAACGTCATATCTAATTATATTGCTCATTAGAATATATTTCAATTTTTTCTAATACTTCTAAACAGATGTTATATATAGTCAAATATATATTAAATTTTTCATTCCAATTTTCATCAATCTCTGTTTTAAATCATTATATTCCTTCATTGATGATGTTCCATTACATTCAATTTAATAAATAATTTTAAAAACAGTTTTAGTAACACTGTCTATATTTTTTAATTTTCGCGGTGCGAAACTTGCCTGAATTAGTATGACACGAAAACGGTAACGAGGCATAGATTGTCCCGAAACCGTGGCCGAAGAAATACATTGTATGCTATGTTTATTACCTTACATACCTATTATGTACTTTACCTCATCTGTGATAATACATATATATAATATAATATAATTATAATATAATTTAACATATATTATAATTATATTATAATCTTATTTCGTAAAGAAATTTATTTATCTTCTCAATTTTTTTATTTTCTTAATGATTTAATTACGTAGAAATGTTTTTCCTTATTAATTTTGAGAGTTCCTTTTATTTAATAAAAAATAATATTTTTTTTCATGTCACTGATTCAATAATTTTAAACTTTTGATCTATATTTAATAATATTATATTATTTATTATTTTAATATTACATAGAGATAGTTATATATGACAATTAATCTTCCTCTCACCTATTTCTTTATCAAATTGTATCATCCAGTCTCTTTTATCAAACAAACCATTCCTCCTTAATCATATCACTAGCTTTTTCTGCGATCATAATAGTAGGCGCATTCGTATTCCCCCTAACAATTTTTGGCATAATCGATGCATCCACGACTCTTAATCCATCGACCCTATAAACCCTTAACCTCTCATCCACCACAGCGTCAGGATCCGACTTTGGTCCCATCTTGCACGTCCCAACAGGATGAAAGATAGTCGTAGTATACTCCATCATCACACACTTCCAATAATCCCTGTTTCCAAATTCAAATTGTCTACAAGCAGGCAAAGGTTTGTCCATCAATCTAAAATCATTCTTCTTAAACGACTCTGTATTAAACAGATTTAAAGCTATTTCCACCCCTTCCACCATTACGTCCAAATCACTGTTGTTGGTAAAATATCCAGAGTAAATTAAAGGTGATGCCCACAAAGGATCAGTATCATTTAGTAATATATATCCTCTGCTTTTAGGTGATAATAAAAGTGGACTAATATTTATTCCATCATAATAAGACTTTGGCTCGACATTTATATCATCAGCTAATTCTGGCTCTGTTAAAATATCCTCTTGATTAACTCCAATGAATAACAATTGTATATCAGGTACGCCATTTTCGTGTTCAAAGATTGTTTGTAAGAAAACAGAGCAAGAACTAGTGCCTATTGCAGATAAAGGTCCCCTGTGTGTCTTCTCATAATAGAAAATATCTTCCTCCTTCATAGAATTATTTTTCCTCGTGGAAGTAAAATTCAGTGCAATTGTTAAACCGCGCATGGATACATGGTCTTGAAGATTCCTTCCAACTGATAAATCACTAATTACGTTAATACCATGTTTCCTTAATTCTTTTCTTGGTCCAATTCCAGAGAGCATAAGAATTTTTGGTGAATTAATTGCCCCAGCTGAGAGAATCACTTCCTTTCTAGCAAGAACTACGTTTAATTTAGTTTCGTTAGTTGTGGTCGTTGAAACATATTCGACGCCTAATACACGTTTCGTTTTGGAGTCTATGAGCAACCTCGTGACGTATGCTTCAGTTTTAACAGTTAAATTCTTACGTTCACGTCTGATCGGTCGTATGAAAGCACCATTTGTGCTTTGACGTGTTCCATTGGCGCAGGTTGATTGTAAGTTCATCACGCCAAATTGATTATTGGCGTTGACATCTACGAGATTGTATCTGAGTTCTTGCCACGCGTTCAATATGATCTCGACATTGAGATCGGTGTATAGAAATTCTTGTACCGATTGGTAACCATATGTGTTGTGATATAGCGGATTGTCCTCCACTATCTGCAAGAAATGCGAATAAGTGATAATATTAATTTTAATTCGATTTAATTTGGTATTTGCTTGATCAAATTTTAACTTAGTTTAATGAGAAGTTAGTATGATATAAATTTATTCTAAATACTAGATTCTTTAAATTATCTTTCGTCTTTTTAATGGACGATATTTAGAAACAAAGCATGTATTGTATTTTATACATATTTTTGATATACTTGTAGTAGAATCAAAGTATGTGTAGTCAGTCAGAAAAGTCTAGATAAATCTGTTAAAATATTAAAAATAGTAAAAATTCATTCAAATTCATTATAAACTAATCGAAATCCGATTATAATTAGAATAATAATGTTAAAGATATATTGTCAACAGTAAATTTGATAATTGATAATATGAATTTTAATTAAATTAATTTATTAAATTTATTACCTCTGGATCCATGTTGTTTTCTGACTTGAGGAAATATGGTAGAACTTCTTCGTAACTCCAACCACGATTTCCTTCTTCTACCCATCCATCGTAATCTCTTGGGTTAGCACGAACGTAGATCATATAATTGATAGTACTGGAACCACCCATCACCTATAAATATGTTAATAAATTTGTAATAGCAGAAACTAAAATTATGTATTCTTAATAATAAAATAAAAATGTAACTATTCCAATTTTTATACACACTTTTAGACTTGTTGCAAATTTCACAATTATAAATATAATAGTCGTTTTTCATCTAACGTAAATAATAATGTTCCAAAATATCTCATATTACACACACATAAATATTCTTCCATCATATGTGTTCAAATATTATCGTGTGTCATTATACTATACTAATTACATACTATGCTAATACAACACAATAACGATGTGAATAACATAATAAAACAGGAATTTAAAAATTTTTTTAGTTCTTAATATGAGTTCAATTGCTCATATGACATTGTAGAACGTTAGTATCAAAATAATTTTTACGTACTTTACCCCTTGGCATCGCACAACTTCTTTCCTTTCTTGATCGACAAGAATGTTGATCAGATTGCATGCGATACATCCAATCAATGTTGCTTCCTACTAACATAGAGACGAAAGATGGAATTTCGGCTACCTCTGGTTCTTCTATACCAGCTTCCAGTAATAATATCTGAAAATTTATAAGAAGTATCAACATATTTCATTATATACTGTTGGTGCTTATAACTTTTGAATAGTTGTTGATAAGATTAAACTCCTCATTTCTAGTAAAATTCATTCTAAATTCTGAATGATCACTCATACATCCTAAAATGTATGTATGATCTATGTTACAGTAGACAGCAGATTTTAAATCCGACAAATTTGAAAGAACTGATTCATATTTTCTAAATTGAAACTGAAGCAACTTCTTTCGACACATTATTACTGCAAACATATAGAGCGGAAAGATTGTCGCATCAAACTACAGCAGAGTAAAAGACCAACTTAAAAATTGAAGTTTTCAACTTTGCTGAGTTTCTTTGATCATTTTCGTCCCGCTTGCATTTTTAAAATTTTATAAATGCTCTAAGTTCGAACAAACTATGAAAAAATTTTTATTAAGATTTCTCGGTTGAAAACTATGTTTTTAGTTATTGTGAGAGATCATAATTTATTTTATTTTCTAACCTGAGAGTGAAATTAAAATATAAACACTTGTGAACCACAGTAATGATTCAAGTGTTTCTTTTTTTCTCAAAAGAAGTATTATATATTTATTAATATTAGTTATATGTTATATTAATATTAGTTATGTTGCGTTTTTTACTTCATTGATGGATATTTGAAAAAACTGAGAATTATTACGTTTATCAATCATAAATCATCTCAATCGACTTAAACTGCTACAGTGTTAATTTTCTTTTCTTGATTTATAGTGTTAGTTATAAGAAATAATTATCCACTCAGTCTCTTATTTAACCTGACTATATGTCTGTATATAATGTTATATGCCTCCATGTATATTATATTATATTGTTCATTGCATCTTCTAGAACATAGGTGTTTTTAACATCCTTTTCAGGGGAACGAATTTATTACACAACCTAATATCTCTTCATTTTCTTCAACTTGTATATACTTAAAAACTTAAATTTACATATATATCCGCAGTTTAGTAATAATTGACAACATTTAGTAATAATTGACAACATTTAAACTACCTTCCAATTTTTTATTTCGCTTAACCTGTTTGCAAGAACACATCCGGCTGATCCAGCTCCCACGATAATAAAATCGTATTCTTTTTCTGAAAAATTTATTTTATGTAAAATATAACTATAATCATAAACTGTAGAATATATATATAAAATTCATAACACAACAAAATATATATTTATAATTATTATATATCATCTTCTAATTATTATATAAAATTACATGTAATATATATATTTCAACGGGACACAACCCAGGCTGCAACATTCTCACGACGTGAACCCAGGTGACAGCATTGGCAGGGCCATGAGATAATCGTCAGAAACGTTTCATGGGCCATAAACCTGACCATAAACACCGTAAGAGACGCTTTCCCTTGAGGGGAAAGGACATAGTGAAAGTCAGAGTATAAAAGAACTGACTCCAACGCATCAACACAGTTAGTTATCCGCAGTTTATTACTAGGTGGTTCACGTCTGTCCTTCCGCGTGTGCAGCCTGATCGTGTCGCCTACTTAGCTCTCACGACAAACGGACAATAGAAATAATTACCGTTGTACACGGTCTTTGTATACTCACACATCTCTGTATTACTATTATTATTATTATTATTATTATTATATTTTTTTATTTTTATATATATATTTATTGTAAAATAAAAGCCTTTAAAACACTAAACAACCTATATTTATTTTTCATTGAAGGCATAATTTTCGACAAAATACTTTCTCAATGTTTATCTGTTGTTACTTCATGTCCGCTATTATATAATCTTTAATCACATTTTGAATCATAATAAGTACTGCGTCACAAAACGCAGGTGTAATATGTATATAATAAACAAAAGATTTAACATCGTTATTTTCTGATATATTTATGCAGAAATAAATTTTTTATCCAATGAATTGTCGAATGTTAGGCAGAATTCTTACTCAAACTCGCAATACCAAATAATTTTATGCTTTAGTTCAAATGCTACACTGACTTACGAGAATATTCGAAATCTTTTATTTGCAAAATTTGACGATAAAAATAATGCACTTTAATGCACTCAGTAATGTTTTGATAAATTTGCACCGTTCAGTAATAGTTGAGTAGCAATTTAATATAAGCACATGATATTGCAGAATACATAATGTAAACACACTTTGAAATATAATTAATTCATTGCAGTACACGAAGTACTAGTGTAATTTATATATACACCGAGTCCAAAATTTGTATGTATGTTCTACAGGTAAATGAAAAAGCAAAATATTATTTAGCAGAAGTCCATAAATGGCTTATTTAAAAATTATAAAAAAAAACATGGATATATATGCATTTTGAAGTATTACCGTTCTTTGTCAATACAACAACGATACTAAAATATTATTAAATTTCATATCAACTTTGTCGAAATCTTAGGCATGCAGTTTCAATTTGTGTCAATAGATTTCGCATAAATATTGTATTATAACTCTATTATAAATCCTTGATTTCCATATGAATTAATTTTTTGTAAATAGAAATACGAAGATATCTAAGATCTAGTGACTCAGGAAATCAGGACATTTATTCTTCTCGACTAATTCATTATTGAAATTGTTCATATTGATCGTATTCATCATATTTCATATTTTTTTTTGCAACTTTTTAATATAGCATTGATGGAAATTCTGGTACGTGACATTTTAGTCATATTTTTATCCATATTCATCTATACCATAGCTTACACTATATCTATCTATCTTTACCTGTATCATAATTGGGATAAGAATCGTCTTTGGAATAACCGAAAAGATGTGCGACGAGCATGAGAAACATAAACGTAGATGGTTGACATGATGATAATGTTGAATTAGGTGGGCAGAGGCTTGCTAGATTTGGAGGTATCCACGACATCCTTTTTTAGAAATTAGCACTACTTTAGTCGTTTGATCTTCTTGGTTTCTTTGATAATTCACTTGGCTGTTGATAAGAATTTTACATAGTTGAGTATTATATATGTATTGCGATATATCCAGTTTAACTGAACAAAACACTCAAATTAGCAAAATAAAAAAAAAGTAAAACTGATATCAAGGTGCTTATTAGGGATATTTTAGCTGTTGAAACCTGCAATGACTTTCAAACATCCTATGAACATGACAATGTAATCTTCAAATAGATTTTAATGGATCCAACTGCTGACATACATTTTCTTTTATTACATTTTTTCTGTCTTTTATTACAAGTTCTTCGAGTATCATCTGACTGATATATAATTAACGCTGGTACAAATGGTGAAACATTAACGCTTTAACAGCAGAAAAGTATAAGGCAATCGAAAATCTCTGATATTTCTCTTTGTTTAAACTCTTATTAAGGAATCATTTACTTTTCATGAACTTCTTATAGGTTACTCCAAAAAGTTTTTTTGTACACTAATGTTAAATTATTATTCAAATGCGATTTTGAGATAAGCAATTTAAATAAAGATGCATTAGGCAATAGTAGTTTGGTTTGGCCCTTTCAAACGGCGGTGCATATATTTATATATATATTGTACATATATAAATATATATTGTAAAAAACTTTTTTGGGCAAAGCAATTTCTTGATTTCTATTCATCTGTACGAAGATATAAATTATAGTTTGAGAAATGCTAGAACACCAAATAAGAAAAACGTTTGTTCAGTAGATTAAATATTCTATGAGGCCTAAGGCTAGAATTTTAAATATATTCTAACACTATAAGGAGTTCATGAAAAATAAATGGTATTATGCTACATATATATAGTACAGTATGCTATATATATGCGCTACATAATATACTTAAGTTGGAAGCCGAAAATGCAGACAACGTTGAACAGGGTAAAATATTATTTTAAGTAGTAAATAGCAAATAGTCTTCTTTATTTAAAATTATATATGTACTTTAGAGTGTAAATTATTTTACTTGTTGGGAAGATTCTTTAAAGTAGTATTTGAAATAGTATTTTATTTGAAAGATACTCAAAATAATGAAAGATTCCTTTATTTCAAATTATTTTTAATCTCATTCGTATGGTTAAATATTACTTCTGCAAGTATTAATGAACGCTCAATATCCAAAATAGTAAAAATAGTTCCTTAATCTCTTGGTATCTGTCTTTACAATATGTTTATCAATATAGCAGAATTATTAGAGTAGTATCGTTTTTAGTTTGACGCAGTTAGTGAATGCTACTGTTGGAATATTCTATCTATTTGTAACTTAAGAATTACTCAAATCGTATTTTGTATAATTACATAGAAAAATTACAATTTTTTAAGTCAAAAAGAAGAAATAAATATGTAAAATGTAAAACTTTCCTCCATTAGAAAGAAAAATTCAAGTGGTATTCTCACTTTAGCAGAATGCAAAATTTGTATTAATTAAAAAATGCTTAAGTGCATCTAATTTTTTATATCTGCGTACTAGCCATATTTACTATATACTAGCTAATTTAATGTCAGCATATAGGAATGGTTGCCGGAGTTTAAGGAATAAAAGGATAAATATAATGCGACTAATGCGACTGAAAAAGAAATCGTAAGAATGAAACAAACTAATCAAAAAAAAGATTAGTTGATATTCAATTATATATGAATGTGCTTGTAGCAAATTTTTTACAACAGTAAAAGACTCTGAATTTAAATACTTGATATCTGTATTTAGTAAGTTAAAATCAGAGGTAAAATGTATGTGTCGCAAAAATATGTAAAAAATATGAAAATACCGGGGTAAGTCAAAAATTATTAACGCATTTTTTAGACTGTTCGCAACGCTTTCTGTTTTCGCTTTTTCTTTCTACGAATGGATAGATTTTTTTCAATAGTAGACGGCTATCCTGCTCGTCATCCTGTTCATCATGCGTCACGCTTGTTCGGCCATTTTTAAACTTTTCTATCCATCCGTAGACATTTCTGCGAGGTAGTGTACTATCGCCGTATCGTGTTAAAACTCTCGTGAATAAATGAATTGCAGCCCTTTCAGACCTTCAGACCTCAGAAATCGAATCACTGCCTTTTGTGTTTTGTTGATGCATACTTGCAACGGAGGTACTACGTTAACTCATCAACACAAAGAACAAAATTGAAGCAATAGAGATAAAACATTCACACCATTATGGCTATAGTACGACTTTAAAATATACGAAAGCAGAAGGCGTTGTGCCGGCGTTGTTTAAAAGAAGTTAGAACAGTAAAGCACAGGGAAAGTGCGGATAATTTTTGACTCTCTCTAGTATAATAAAGAATATAAAAAAAACGATTTAAGAGAAATAAAATATGTTTGTACAACAGCTGAATTGCTTTTGGAAAAGTTTTATTCGCATGACTGTACACATTAGATAGACATCAAATTTTAAAAAACAGTCTGAAGCGAATTATTTACGATTGGAACATCGACATACATATATATGTATATTCGAATTGCAGCTCTAGTCAGATTGCACATGTTCATAAGCGATTTCAGTTCTAAAATTAAATCATTATACTACTACGGATAATAGATATAATTTTATTAAAACTTTCACAAAATTTCATTCCAGTATTTATCAATGCAGAACAAACATCTGAATGTACGGACAAAGATCAGACATTAAATTTTTTAAGCCTGAACAATATTTTAAACAGAGCAGATAAATGTTATAACAGCATAAGTGTAATCACGCCTTGTGTTAAATTTAATTGCTGCTAAGAACTCAAATTGCCGAAGCATATTTTTGTTCTAAGAAAAATGTACAAGCCTGGTTTGTTAAAACGTTTTGCATTGTGGAATGAAACTGATCGTTCTGAATAAAAAAAAACTCAAATATTGTAGTATTACTACCCATTTACCAAAATATCCTTGTCAAACACGATTTGAAATAGTATTTCTATGAAAGACAGCATAAAGAAGTCATTGAAACTAAAATTAAAATTATCAAAAATATTGGATATATGATTATTCATCTTTATAGATATTTAATTCTTTAAACAATATGAATGCCGCATACGATCAACTACCTATACTTTTGACAAGCTGTAATAATAATGTAGGTGACATTTTTCAATGGATTTTGGCAAAAGAATTTAAGTTGTAATTGAAGTCGCGGAAAATGATAATTTGAAATATTGCGTAGCCATAAAATCTTATTTGCCATTAAGTTTAAAAATTTCGGTTTCATCATTCGTAGAATTGTCTGAAAAATGTAAACGATTACATAAACAACTCTAAATCATACAACATGGAAGTTACAGTGGACAAAGTATTTCGTGGAAGATAGATTTAATTACATTAATCAAATAGTATTATATTAAAGTGTTTAAAAGAAATAGCAACCTCAGAATAGCAACGTACGAATTCAATTCTCTTCATTTTCGTAAAGCAGAATTAAAAATACAGTAGAAACAGTTCACGGAAAATTATTTCGTTCACGGAAAAATACATTAATATTGCTGGCAACGATTGCAGAATTAGAATATGTTGTGAGGAACATTGCGGAATGAAAATTGTTGCAATATTTAAGTGACAATAATTTTCGAATCGCGAAATATATGGCGGAATTATTTTTAAAATATAATGGACCTATATATCTGTTCCAACTGATAGACTTTTTAGTTTCATTAGATCAATTATATGCCCATGAAGGAGCAGTCTTCGAATGATGAAAACTTCGAATAATACACATAGTTTTACACAAATTTAAAAAAATAAATAAACCCATTTTACCAAAATTATTATTTTAATGTTATCTCTTTCTTCTCTCTCTATTTCTCATCTAGAAATGTTTCAAATACAATCCTATTAAAAATAATAGTTTATTTTAATTACAGAAACAACGGTATAGCTTACAGTAATATTTGAAATATTTTTTGACAAAATTTTAGCCAGCTGTGTGAATACCTATAGTTTAATGGGATCTTTCACATGACAATTCTCGTACGATTCAATTATCCTGATATCGGTATGTGAAATCGGATCTTATATCCCAGAAACCTCGGATCGTCGGTGATATTTTACAATTTTGACAACGAGACGTTAAAACAAACAGATCGCATAGACGCGGGAGTCATATAATAGTAGGCTTGAGCATTATTGAAATAAAGTACTTGAGGAATTATTAAATAATTTAATACATTTTGTGGGATTGATATTATCTCAAAATAAATGGAATTTTGTGTTCATTTGCTTAAATAAGAAATAGTTTCCTTTTGATTTAGTTATTAAATGAAATAGAATTTTTTTTTTAATTTTATATTCTAAAATTATTTTTACAAATAATTTCTCAAATAATTTCTGATTCTGTTGTATAAACTACAGTTTGTGCTGCGATTATTTATTATTTTATTCGAATGGTTTAACTCAAATATAAAATGATTTGCAAATTATTTATTTCTTTCTTAAACAAAATGAAATTACATTTCTTATGTTGTTTTTAAAATTGAAATAATAAATTAATGTAAATGGTTCGTTATTTCAAATATTTTATTTTTTACCTTTATTTCAGTTTGCTCTATACTACGTAAAAATTCAGGGTCTGTCGGCAACAACAAATATTCGCCCGCTTTTTTTTTCAAAATAATCACTCAATTCGAGATCTTTGGATATATAAGACAGGGGATATTCAACGTATGTTCGAAGGAGATAAAACTATCTGTAAATTTAAGAGATGGAACTAAATGTTTATTTTTCATTTCCAAATTTGTATCTCATAGGTGTTTTTGTACGACGATATATATATTTCTCTGTGAAAGGAGCCTAATTTAAGTATTGATATAATACTCCTAATTATTTAAATTATTAGGAATATTATAACCAAAACCTAATTATTTAAATATATATATAAATTTTCAATTTTGTTTAAGTCTTCGCAGATAATTATTGTACATATTTGTTTTGTCAAAAATAATGTAATATTTGAGACTAACATGCGATTGATTATTTGTCTGAAGAATTCTTTTAACAAATATTATAGTCATATAATCTGCTTTTTAATAACATTTTCTTTTTTTAGGGAAACAAACTCAAGGAAGTTTATCGCTTTTTCTCGACGAATAAACGCATATTACGGTTCTTTTCAAAAGAGTGCCGTTCATTAATGAAATTTTGTACCAAAAGCACAATCACGATAATGTCAAATTTCAAATGGGCGTTAATGGGTTAATTATCATTATGTGATATTATTAACGAAATATCTTATGCTATTTTCGATAAGATCGTGTAATCGTTTAATCTTGCTAAGTCCCTATTGTCATTAGTTAATATAACCAATTTAAAATAAAATAAGGGTGAGAGTAAATATAAGAGAAAAGGACTTACCGTAAAAATTTTCTATGTACAGACACTAACTACTTGAAATTTC
This sequence comes from Melipona beecheii, assembly GCA_032399605.1. Lineage (NCBI taxonomy): Eukaryota > Metazoa > Arthropoda > Insecta > Hymenoptera > Apidae > Melipona > Melipona beecheii. Next base: position 4,555,180 of record JAUCMO010000498.1, read on the forward strand.
TAGTTTTTCACACATTCCTAGTAAAATTAATTAATTATAATTAAAGGAAATTTTTATATAAATAATTAATTTTTATAATGGAAATTAATTAAATAGAATTTAGTAGAATGAAATTTAATTAAACAGTACGAACGTACGCTGTATAGGATGCGTTCATGTATCGAGTCCCTATTTAAATATGTTGTTTCTGTATCGTACCTTTTGTTTTATAAGTATACGATACATAAAATGTATGTTGTAAATATATATATTACGTTTATAGGTACTAATTATGCATTGCAAGTCCAACTTCTTCCTCCACGTGAATTACGTGAGTCAGACTCTATATGTCGATTTCCTTTCTTCCCCTTTTTCAGAAGCCCCACTCTCATTCTACTAACTTTCCCACCTCGTAGGAGCTCGCTACTATATATACAGTCGATGAGATGAACACATATAAAATGTGACTGAGAAAACGGTGCATAGCATTCAAATTGTAATGTAATAGTATAGTTTATCTGATGTGACTGGGCTTATGCGTCGTTCAGTAGGAAAAGGAATAACGGAGAAGAGTAAGTATGGAGAGGGCTTTTCTCCTATAACTCTCACAAAAAGGGGTACAAGCCATTAGTTGGACAAGCCCTGATATATTAGTTCGATACGAATATCGTAATCGCAAGTAATGCCTGATAATTGAAGTTGCACAATATAAGTTACGATAATAAGAATTTTTAATGTGTGCCGAATTTCATTATATAAGATAATAATTCAATAATAATTGAACGATGTTATTATTAGACTGCGATTCATGTGCTTTTTGGAAATTTAAAAATGCAAGGAGATGCAAAAGTCTTATAACAAACAAAAATGTATAAAATATTGAAAGTAGATTGTTATTTACAATAGCTTGTGGATGCAACAAATTTTTACTTAAGTCTCAATTTTTTTCAGTTATATTTGTAAAAAGATAAAAATGCATAAAAATCTGCAGTTAAGTTAATATCACAAATCTTTAAATTTCCAAAATGCGCCTGTAGATAAAAATCCAGAGAATTTAAGCCAGAATAGCGTGTAGGATAGTATATAAATATGTATGTATCTCAGAAAGGAAGAGATTTCGAATTTGTGTTATATATGATCTTTTTTCTTTTTTATGTGTTTCATATGTATATTAAATATTTATTTATCACTGAATTATCACAAACGTTTCTACAAAATTTAATGAAAAATATTTCAGACATAGAATGTATGTATTCATATTCTAAGACAGACTAATAATTATTATTCAAAACTAGTCCAAGTCCTGCTTTTACTCGGCATGTTTCGACGCGCGATTCAAATTTAACAATGATCGCATGAATTTTCAAGATATATGATTAAGGGAATAACAACTACGAGAAAATTATAGATTCCCTATTTATTGCCAATTTCAATGATTTTTTAATATACATCGACATTGTCATTCAGCGCGTGTCGATTTTGTCAGTTTAGAAGCATATAGAATAATATGAACGTAATTATGCTATTTTGTTCTACAAGTAAATACAGTCAAACCTGTTTTTATGCGGTCCTTTTTTATGCGATTTCTTTTGTGCGGTGTTTTGTTTTGTGCGATTTGTTTTCTGTGGTATATGAATGCCAACAGTGTTAGCATTATATACCACAAAATAAAAAATATTACCGTTGTAATGTTTTCTAACAGTGTACAGATATAAATTGATACAATGCATATGATATACAATGTATGTACATATTGCGCCAGCCAATTCCAATATATACATACATATTACATCAAGTAATAACATCAGTTAATTATGAACCTTCGAAGTGCGTACATGTATATCTTTTCACCATTAAGGTGTAGAAGGATTTTAGTTTTTTTTTTTGTCGACCCGAGTGCCTGAGGTATCGTATTACAAACGTGACGTTTACAAGCAGCTGATCAAACGACCGTCGTCGCAAAAACTTATCACCGACTTCATGGTAACAGAAAATAAAGCAATTATTATATTCAATATGTTCAAGTGACGAAAACGAGTTTGAAAGAGTTTATTACAAGAAGATGCGTGTTTTGGTTACGACGAGTAACTGTTTAATTGTGTGAAAATTTACTCATCTTTAAAATGAGAAATTAAATTTTTTTTTAATGTTTCTATGTGTAATCTAATTATTTATCTTGTTTGGAAAGCACTTTCTCGCTATTTCGTAAATCTTTGACATATTTTCTAAGTGAATCTTTTTTATGCGGTCCCACTCCACCGCATAAAAAAAATTTTCTTTAATATGTTGTAAAAAACTATTTGTTATAGCTATTTATGAAGTTTCTCAATATTTTTTTTGTGCAGTTTCTTTTTATGCGGTCCCTATCTCCGCACAAAAACAGATTTGACTGTATAAGATTTAAATATCATTTAGTAAAATGTTCATAAATTAAAAGTTATGAAAAGCCAGTAAAAAATTATTACGTATATCAAGTCCCGATTAAATAATATTGTTTTTTAATCGTTTTATTTGTCTTACATGAAACGTAAAATCTAAAACATTTACCATTTGCATAACGTATTATTTTTCCGATCATACTGTCGAAGTAGTAAACAATGTCTGATAAATAATGTGATAAAACTAATCATTGTGTGACAAATATTAATGTATGTTACGATAATAGTGTGTTTAGAAACTAACGAACGTTTAAAAAAATGAAACAAGAGAATGTGGAAAAGCTGCTTTTTCTTTGACAGTTTTTGGACATGTTTGCTGTAAATATGTCCAAGTATTTTGAACAACTTTCCCGCATATTACCGGTAGTTTAGTTTCCAAAATATTCGCAAAAATCTACCTATACTGGAAATTTAATTCTATCCATTAATGTGTATCTGTGACACATTTCAAACATAATCGATACTACTGCTCTCTCTATCTTATGAATTTAAATGTACAGGTGACTTTTACGATACGTTTGCGACATTCGTACGTTCTAGAATAAAGCATAACCTGTTCCAAAGAATTTATTAGAGAAATAACTATTTTATATAGTAATTGCCGGCCACTTCACGGACCGGATTGAGGACAAAATTATATACAAGTAGATAGAATCTAGTTCACTGAATACATTCATTGTAAATTTTGTTATAATACAGATATTTCTTGTAATTTTTCATATCCAGTTGTGCACGTCGTTTCAGCCAAGTTCGTGAATTTCCGAACATGAACTGATACGGAGAAATTGGCAGACCGTAAACTTATGTAGTTTCTGCTTAGCAGGCAAAAAATTGTTGAGGAAATGTTCAAGGTTATGCGAACCACTTTGAATATAATAAGTTAAGGATAAGAATTCGGTTTGAGCTAGTTTATTACGTCCGGCTGACATATGACGATAGGCAATCAACATTAGAACGCATGTAGGTACAATTAGAGACTTGTTTACTGTAGTTTTTTGCGAATATCTCGGAAATTGAAGCCAACTGTCGATTGTAAGTAAAAGGAGAAAGTTGTTCAAAATGGCGATATTTACAACACATCTAAACTCTCTCAAGGGAAATAACTTTTCTACAATCTTAATCAGAAAGATTAACAATAAAAAATTCCTCATGTATTCTTTACGACAGTAATTCAATAACAATTCAATAATGTTATTACTGAAGAGTGAATATTCGTGCACCCATTGGAAATGTATGTATGCTTTAAAAACCCACAAAATGTTTGTGATAATCGAAAATATACATTTCAGAGCATTAAAAGTACAGTTTTGCAATTTTTAGTTGATAGGAATTTTTTTTGATCTTATGGTAATAATTTTTTAGTTATGTTTATAAAAAAGATTTTAGGTGTCTTTATAAAACTACAGAAATGCATGTTATACTGTACTTTTTAGATAGAGTTACAAAAATAAAGTCCAAAAAACTTAAATTAAAGGTGCATGCACTCATGTACATACATACATATGTATTTACATATTATAACTTGTGCCATATTTTGTCCCTTCAGACAGTTTTTTATAAAACATTGATAATATTAATCGATAATTAGGATATAACAGGTATTGCAATTTTTGCAATTTTGCATTAAATATTTAAATTTTCCTTATAAAATTAAAAACTTATAATTTTTATAAAATTAAAAATTTATAAATTATTTTTATCTAATATGTTCACCTATTACATATCTATTACATTATTCATTACAGCGGGTGGAAGATTGAAGATCTCTCTTCTGTTGACAGCGCTATAAATTGTCATAGAATATGGAAACAAAAATTGAAAATTTTTGTTGAGTACATGGTGCATTTTTATGTTGCTGCAATTGTAGCGACTACCGTCGATAACATGGTGGAAACAACGCCTACTTTAGCACAACCTCCGCGCCGGCAGGTGCGCTTTCGCTAGGCCACGAATCGTAAAGTATACAGATAGCTAAGTGTATAAATACAGCGCCGACTACGCGAGAGCCACTTGTTCACCTGTTCCTTATCATCTGTTACTTATCGCTTATTATCAGTCGTTAATCGAGAGTCGTTCAAGCCAGTCGTAAATCCGCATAACCATTAGCCACGTGGCCGATTAGGATAGTGAACCGCATCCGAAATCAGTCATCATCGATTATATAGAACAAGCGAAATATATGTAGGCAATTGTAATCGTGTAAAATAAATTACTACCAACACAAATCACCTACAAAATTGGTGACCCCGAAGTGATTTGAAATTTCAACGGATTCAAGAAAGAAGAAAGCATGGCCACGCCACGTTCACCGACCAGAGCCAAAAGGACACCGCAAGAAGAGGAAGCGTACATCCCGCCAGAAGCAGAAGATATAACAATCAACGCAGTTGCACTGCACTACTTTCCGCCTTTTTATAGGGAAGACACAAAACTCTGGTTCGTCCAGGTGGAAGCAGCACTGAGAACAAGCAAAATCACCAGCGACTTTTCCAGGTTTGACTATATAATCCAACGCCTGATGTATCGCGTTTGCTAGCAAGTATCCTAGAAACACCACCTGCCTCGAACAAATACGACAAGCTAAAAAATAAACTTCTAGAGCTATACGGCAAATCCGAAGAGACGAGAATCCGCCAACTCCTCAGATCCTGCAGGATGGGCGACGAAAAACTGTCGCACTTCTTGCATTGCATGAGAAACATGGTAGACAGAAAAGTCCGAGATACGATCACAAAGACCATCTTCCTAGAGCAGATTCCACAGTCTGTGCACGGCATACTAGTAGTGGTTTCCGAAGCGGATTTTACAAAATTAGCAACGCATGCCGACCGCGTGATGAAATTCCGTGCACCACAAATCTCGAATCTAGACGGATCCAATTTCGGAGCCGGCAATGACGAAACCAAAGTGGCGGAGAATCAGCAACTAGGAGACAACATGGCGGCAATGCAACACCAGTTAGCGGAGATGACTTACAAAATGGCGACGATGGAAACAAATCTCTCTCGACGAAGGCCACTCTACCGACAACCTCGATTCAACAAGCGACGATCCAGACATCGTGGACAACTATCTCCATCACGACAACAACGCACAAATACTGGACTTTGCTACTACCACTTCAACTTCGGAGCACGAGCGCGTAATTGCAAAAACCCTTGGAATTGGTCATCAGTTGTCACTCCAGTCACTCGGTCGTCGGAAAACTGAAAGCACGTCCCGCAGTTCTGGGGACGTGCAAAGTAGTCGTCTAATTATCTTCGATTGCAAAAACAAACTGTCATTCCTAAACGACACCGGAGCAACTGAGTATGGCAAAAGGAAATGTCACTCCTTCTGATTTAAAGGTATACTCTGAAGACGGAACACCGATACCGACCTACGGAACCACAACGCTGACCCTGGACCTGGGGTTACGACGTCAATATCTTTGGAAATTCTCCGTCGCCAAAGTAGAACAACCGATAATAGGCGCAGACTTCCTCAGATATCACGGTATACGGGTTGATCTGAGAAAGAGACGAATAACAGACGACTACACGAAACTAGAGTCACCACAGGACGACCATGTGCGGAGAGACCTGATAGGCTAGCACCCGACAAACTAAAAGCAGCCAAAGAAGAGTTCCAGTCGTTAATACAACAAGGTATCTGTCAACCTTCGTCGAGTGAATGGGTTAGTCCATTGCACATGGTCTCCAAGAAAAACGGCGCCTGGACTGTGTGGTGACTACCGTAAACTGAATGCACAGACAGTACCTGACAAATACCCAATACCTCAAATACACGACTTTACGCACGCACTGGACGGAAAGACAGTCTTAAACTAAAACAATCTTTGACCGTGTACACAATTTCGCGCATCCCAGCGTCAGAGCCACAAAACACTTAATTACCAAAAAGTTCATATTGCCTGGGATGAACAAAGACTTACTGCATTGGGCAAGAATCTGTGTAAGCTGTCAAAAGAGCAAAATAAGTCGACACATAAAAAATCCAGCCGAACACATTATCATTCCAGAACGATTCCAACACATCCACGTAGACATAATAGGACCACTACCACCAATCGACAACAGATACTGCTTGACAATGATCGACCGATTCTCCAGGTGGCCTGAGGCGGATTCGCTAAAGGATACGAACGTAGACACTGTCGCAACAGGGTTCTATGCCACGTGGATTGTGAGATTCGACGCTCCATCAACCATCACCACGGTCCGTGGTACGCAATTAAAATCTCAGCTCTTCATCTCACTGACAAAACTCATTGGATGCAGGCATATCCGCACTACGCAGTAGCACCCTGCATCCAATGGAATGATCGAGCGATGGCATAGATTCCTGAAAACAGCAATTCGATGTCACGAATACAAGAATTGGATAGAAGTACTCCCGACAGTAACGCTCGGTTTGAGAAATAGTTACAAACATGATATACAAGCAAAAGCGGCTGAGATGGTGTATGATACTCCTCTCCGTTTACCAGGAGAATTCTTTGTAGACAGTGACACAGACACCAACTTCGATAGTAGTAGATTCAGAGAGTACATGCAGACCATACGACCTAGACCGACGTGGCACCACTCAAAACGCTCCTACTTCATATTCAACAACTTCTTTGACACATCCCATGTGTTCGTGCGGCTAGACCACATAAAATAGCTTTTAGAACGGCCATGCGAAAGTCCATATAAAGTGCTGAAACACATATCGCCGAACGTATTCCTCATAGGTAACAAAGGAAAAGAAGTCACAATCTCAACAGAACGATTAAAACCAGCGTTCACCGAACTTCATGAACGCACCTACGAAAAAGAGAAAATGTCGTCAGCTCTCCCTACCGAGTCGAGCGACTTAAGGGGGGTAGTGTAGCGACCACGGTCGATAACACGGCGCAAACAACGCCATCTACTTTGGTAACGCCAACCTACTCATTCCACCAAAAATCGGAAAAGGCATCACCGAGAAAGCTACGACAACTAGATTACATAGTACAATTCTCGACAAAAATAACCTATATTTCAGGTCAGAATAACGAGGTAGCACACGCCTTATCTCGAATGGAATCAGTATGCCAATCGTGATTAGCACTGCAGAACTCGCAGAAGAACAAGCCAATGATCCTGAACTATCACAAGTCCTACAAACCACGTTCCTACAGCTAAAAAAACTAAGGATAGTCAATTCCGATAGTACAGTATACCGCGACGTTTCAACCGAGACAATCAGACCATACATTCCAGTAGTATTACGTAAAAAGATCTTTGACAGAGTTCATAATTTCGCACATCCTAGCGGCAGAGCCACAAAACATTTAATCACAAAAAAGTTCATATGATCTGGGACAAACAAAGACAGTAATACACCTTTATTCTACAAGCCATGTTTCTCTCGAGGGGAATGTCCTCGAGGGATGCTACATAAAGCTTTACACAGCAGTCTCTTGGCTGGATTTGATATATTTTAAAACTGGGGGGGTTACTATACGCCTCCCTCTCTGCGCGCAAGTGACAATTGATTAAATACGTAAATAAATAATTGAATGCAGTAATTATACAAAACTATGAATGGGCACAAGTAGTGCCTCGCGCACAACGTCGTTTTGGCAGTTGATGTAGCATTCGCCAACGAGGCGTCATCAGGCATAAATGGCGGTGTATTATCACTAGTCATATTTTAAAATTCAGTTAAATAGAATCATGGATAAAACTACGTAATACCATAAAATCGCATTATCAAGTAGGAAAGTATATAAATAAGCCAAATAGATAGAATTCGGAGTATCAGAATACAAAGTTAAAATTAATAAATATAAAATGTAGTATTAAATAAATTAGTAATAAGAAAATGAGTAAAATGAAATAAGATAGTATCGATACGGCGACGAGGATGATGGACGACAATCAAGTTACTATAATTAGCTAACGCGGCTAATCAACAGGTTGAAGGTTGGCCCGCGCCCGAGTGAGCTTAATTAAAATAACTAAAATAAGTGTTAATGAATAAAGATAAAATATAGTAACTCAGAAAGTGTCAGCGTAGTCAAAGGATAGAAATAAAATTAACCCTGTTGGGTTAAAGTCTAAGAGGAATATTTAAAATTATAAATAGGCGTTGCTTGTGCATACGCCGTCGTCGTTGAGCTTACTAGGACACTGACCTTCGCGCGCGACAGGGTCCTCGGGCTGTTCCCCTGGAGTTGGCACGAGGTATTGTCTGGTCCCGGTGACGCGTTCGACGTACATGGTTTCGGACACGATAAGTTGTCAGACCAGCGTAGCCTGATGAGACGCGCAGCAGTGTTAGCAGACGGTCGTTGTGCCACGCACCCAAGGCGCCTACAACGAAGCCGTCAACATTAGTATCTTTTCAAGCCTCGCCTTCTCGAGCGTTTCGAAAGTGTTCTCGAAGGGCACGGTTACGTCGAATATGACGACGGTTCTCGACAGCTCGTCAGTCATGACTAGGTCGGGAAGTAGTGCCGCGAGATCTTCGCTCACGCCTGGGACGCGCTGGTTGACCCACAGATTGCCTGGAAGCCTGGAGGCCGCAGCAAGTCTCTCGACAACACGGTTATGACGTAGCTGTCGAGTGGCCGCGTGGCGGCCACAGTGGTGAAGGGTCTCCGACTCAGCCGCACCGACGGCATCTTCTATCACCGTCGCCCCACCGACGTGCCCCATTTAAGGGGAGCACGGCGAGGCGCGCGCGGTGAATGAAGCGCCAATCGGCGAAGCGGACAAGTCCCGTCCGAATGAAGTTATTGCTGACCGCATGACGGACGGTCGCGTCGAAGACCTTCACCAGATCGCGTTTTTTCAATAACAAAGACATATAGTGCTCTGCCACTACCACCCTCATTCGACCGATGACTTGCCGCTTCGCGTTCGGTGGAATGTTCACTCGCCGGTCACGGCGTGCTGGGCACTCCAGTGAGAGCTCGGCTCGCGCTCCGTCCCAGCTCCATCGGAAGCCAAGCTTTTTCGCCGACCTCAATGCAGCGGATCTGACACCCGACCAAAATGAAGCACGCGAAGAGGAGGGGTACCCCAGCTCCCCCTTGAGCGAACCCGAGAGGTACTCGACGACGTCCCCCTCCGTAATCGGACGCCGGATTTTGTTCCGGACGGCGGTTTCCAGCGTTGACCGAGCGATGCGTGCAACCGTTGGGTCATCAGCGTTCAGAAACATGAACGAATGAGCCACGACGGAAGTATCAGCAAGGTCAGCTAACGAAGCAGCCCACAGCCAGACAAGAATGTTGGGATGTCCGTTTCAAAATCCGCTCGAATTCTGTTAACGAACTGTACCCCCGCAGCCCCCTCAGGGGCCACCACTGCCTGTCGGCACGAGGCACAGGCTTAGCAACCCCGGGGTTACCCGAGCCGGAGCGTGCAAATGCGCGTGCACCGAATATGTTGGTAAACGCTGTCTTGCACGTGGTACTAAGCGAGGATTTAGCACGCTAGAGACTGAGCGTAAGCTGGTGACCCCGCCTCCCCGCGGCCCCCGCTGGAAACCATTCATTCGTGTAGGACTTTAGGGAAATTCCGGGTGAATGGGCTAAGTGGATCACTTCCCGTATGGGACAGTCTACCCTTCCGATGATCCTTAAGTGGTGAGGGAGGGATTTTTCCAAGTCTGCCGTCCCTAACACTTACAGACGTGACTCTTGGGGTGGTTTCGCCGCCAAACTAAGGCTGCTTCTGAAGCTTCTCTCTGGGGCGAATTGGTAATTCCCGGTGATGGGATCGCGCTGACTGGGCGTATCCCAGTCCCACGCCCATGGGGGCCGTGTCCGGTAGGGCTTCACGCTAGGTACGGGCACGTTAAATCACACACACGCAGGTCTGTACCTCTCCACAGCAAGAAGAAGAATGTTGCCACGGTCTCCACCTTCTGCCACGGGGTGAGCAGTGACGCGCTAATTGCGTTAAGGTCGACGCTCAACTACTCAATTGTACCGTACGTGGTCTGATCGATGCGAATTCCCGTGTGGACTCCAAGGTGGAGATAGGAGTCCCCTTGCTTCATGACGGGCAGGTGTTGGCGCGCCATACAAAGGACGTTGGGACCGGCTCACCCCACTCCCGAAGTGCAACGACGCACACTTGCGGGGGTTGAATGAGAGCCTCAACTACCACGCTGTTTCCTCTACTACGCTTAGAGTTTCCTCCATGCTGCTCGGTGATGCGGCAACCAACGCGGCGTCGTCTGCGTAGGCCAGGGCTGAGACCCTCACACCTGCTTTCTCATGACGGACTTGACGACACTTGTGGGCACGGAGGCAGCGAGAAGTGTGTCCTGGATGATCGCGTGGAAGACCGGACCGAATGCGTCAGCCAGATCCAGCCACGCGACCACCATTTCCCTCTTCTGGATACGAGCGGATTCAATTACACGCTGCAGAATGAAGGAGTGCTCGAGGCACCCTTTTGGGCTGGCGACAATCGATCGTTCACGCGGGCCCAGCTCGCCAATCGATCTGCCAGCACGGCGGCGAACAGTTTAACAATGACAACACCCATCGCAATTGGTCTCCAGTTGCTCAAGTCCTGGCGGTCTCTTTTCTTGTATACAAGTACAATAAGGCACTCTTTCCAGGAGCGAGCAATGTACCCCAGGCGGAAACATACGTTACAAATTGCGGTTAAGATCGCTGCATCGGCCCTCTTGAGATCGTCGTAAGCTACCCCGCCGAGCTCAGGGGATGAATTCTTCATCCTCCTGAGACGACTCAGCACCTCGGAACGCTCGAGTGGGGCAACCAGGGCATCGTTTGAAAAGGCGGACGGTTCCGCCATGTCCCGGGTGCAGGGAGGGGACTAACACCCTCCATCTGCGCGAAGGTCTTGATAAAGTGCCTTTGGACCGTCTCCTTGGGCACTTCACAGAAGGGAGAATCCTTGTTCAGGATCTTCCCGACCTCGCGGTTGTGATTGGCCCGGTACAACTTCTGTATCATTCGGGCCTCCCTTATCCATCAGTCGCGGCTGGGTAGAGGTCCACCGACCTGAGCATTGGAGCCTTGCTCCGGTTGTGTCATCCTGTGCGCCGCGTGCGACGGACCGGCCGACGCGCTTCTGACGCTATTCGGGTTAGCCTCGTTTGCACGCATTGCCCTCCTCGCGGGGATAATCCCGGCTACTTTTACAGCCACGGTTTCCAGTTCTTCGCTCGTCTGAACGGCGTTCGCTTCCTCCACGAGAGCGGCCCGTGTACGCGCCGCTGCCGATCTGGCAGACAGCGATTCCCCGGTAACCGTCCCGCGGAGTTCAATCCAGCCGTTCGAAACAGGTAGCGGAGGTATGCGTGCCCCGTTTCGCTCGTATGCAGTTGAAGGCGCACTATTCTCCTCGTGCCTCCGGCCCCCCAGCTGGGTCGCCGGCGTAGAATTCGTCCTCCGTGGCAAGTTTGGGCCTCGTCCTCCACTACGGCCTTGTTGTCCTTGGCTCTCTTCCTTCTTGCCGGCGTCCTGAGTCATCGTCTTGGGGGGGGTGCGGTTTCCTCACAAGACCCGTCCCCCTCTTCTTTCACTGTTTGTGACCGTTCCACCATGGCCACTGGTGCAGCGGCAGTTGCATCCCCGGTTGCTCCCGGGGCGCCGAGTCGACGAGATTGTGCCGGGTCTTACAGCACACCCGCCGGCCATTGCTACGGTCGTAGCTACGCGCGCCGATTGGTGCCGCATAGCGGCTTGCCCCCTTCCTGCAACGGAACGCTGAACGCTGTCACCTGCGGGGAGGACGCGATTGCAAGTTTGCAGCCTGCGCTGCGGCTGACGCTGTTGTTGCTGTCGTTGTTGGGGCTGCTGCGTGGCCCCCTCTCTCACCCTCCTGCGATGTCGACGGACCGGAGTCTATTCTCCTACGTGCGTCTCCTCTTCATCCGTAGAGCTGCTGCTGATATCCTTCCTTCCTGATTCTCCGGGTCGCTCCAAGGGGGGACTCGTTCTCGACGCATTCTCGGGATCATGGACTGCAGCAGGGATTCCAGAATGGCCTGGAGAGGGCTCCTCGGTGTTCGCGAACACGGTGGTGTCCGGGCGCGGGGCAATGTCCCTGCTGCAGCTGGCGGCGCGGTCGGTCCTCCTAAGGTATTTTGCGGGGGCGAGCACAGCACCGCCGCCAGAGTTAGCCCGAAGACGAATGGCGATACGATAGGCGAGGTATTCAGCCTGTCGCTCGTCGAGATCGTTGTGGTGGCCATCGAGAATGTGGCGGCCACGGGGGAATCCCTTGGTGTTGCAGGGACGAGTCCCATGACGACCTCGGCAAAGGTCGTCGACGGCGTTGCTGGTGTTGGCGTTGGCCGGCTCCTCACTGGCTTGGGTGGCGAAGTCGTCTTCGTCGTCGTCGTCGTCGCCGTCGTCGTTGTCCCAGCCGGTGTGGTGCGACACGAAGTGCCAGGAGTTGTGTTGACGCTCCGCCGCGGTGTCATCTACTTGCCGGGCGATCTTCGCGTCCACGGGGGCGTCCGGGCATCTTCTTCCCCCCGGGGATGACCTCTTTCCTGGCGGAGAGTGTCTTGAGGAGTGGGGTGGAGAGTTAGGGTTGTTGGTGCCAGAGCCGATGCCCCGCGTTTGACGTTGGGTGACCGGTGGCGATGCAGACCCTGTCCGCGCAGCAGCAGTCCTTGCCGTCTTCGTTGACGACGCTGCACGGGCCGCGTGCAGTTCCTTAGCGCTTACTTTCGACTGCGCTGCACTGGGCTTCGTCCCAGGACGTACTGATACTTTCGACGACTTCCCCGTCGAAGCGCTACCCGAAGCCGATACATCGGTCGATCCAGGAGGAGTTGCTGCTCTCCCTGAAGAAGTCCTCGAAATCACAGCCGCTCGCACGGTGCGTTTCGGTGAAGCGCTCTTTCTTTTCTGAGGAGCATGTGGGGACGGCGGTCCCGGGGTCACGCGCCGGAGAACCGACGTTGCCCCTGTTGTCTTCACGGTGGTTGACGCCACCGTGGAAGTAGTAGACGTCTTCATACCGCCCCGGCTTCTCGTTGCTCTTGTATTTTCTGTTACTTTGGGCTTCGACGAAGTTTCGTGGGAGCGAAGTCCCCCTCGATATCTCTGTCGGAGATGAGGCGCGCTCTCCGCGCTGTAGCCGCTCGCTTCGTCGTCGTCCTCATCCTCGTCCTCGGCTAGTTGGGTATCCCCGGAGAAATTGAGTTCGACACCGCGGGCCCAGAGGACGTCGGGCTTCGTGGTGGTATATTTTCCGTACTTACTTGCGGTGCCGGAACGCTTCCCGGGGACACCCGCTCGGTGCCTCTCAGAGGCGTCTTAAAATCTAAAATAGAACCCGGGGATGGAAGGCCCAAGGTTTCTTATCGCAACACCAGCGACTGCCTCGTGGCCCTCCGTTCCGTCGCAGTGGTTGAAACTCGGGACGTGCCCGCTCACGTTGTTGCCCTGTGGTTAAGGGCGACGGTTGACTCCTCCGCACGACGGGGTCCTCTAATCCCAGGGTCGTCGGTGTTTCTCTCGCCGCGCAGAGGGTCCGGCGGCTCCCTGTGGCCACTGTTGTCGTCGTCGTCGTCGTTGTCGTAGCTCTCAGGAGCGTTGGTGGTGATCGCATGCTCGTTCCCGTGGTCTCGACCCCGCCATCGTCCTCGTCGTCGCCTCGTGGTTGTCCTGGTGGTGGTTCTCGCCACCTTGATTGACGCCCGTTCCCGGAGCGATTCTTGCCCTTGTGCGTGGGGCGTGATGTAACTTGACTGATTTCAACGGATATGCGCCGATTCCAGGAAACCCGCATTAGCCAGTCGCACACCCATTTGACGTTGAGGGAGGGATGGCGATGCTTGAGATGTTTTTTAAGATCGCTGTGGTTCTGACCACCCCCACCATTTCTGATTAGCAGTCTTAACCGTGTTGTAGCACAAGTGGCACTTGAAGAATTCCGGGAACGGAAATTCCAGCGTCACGTCAGAGGTGCAACTGTGGTTGCTATTCGCGCTCTCCATTTCATTGCGCGTCGAAGTAGCGAGGGTGAAAGGTTGCGCTCGAAAATCCTCCTGCTTCTCTGAGTTTCCGGTAGAGGGCGGTCCGTCCTCGCGCTGTGTAGGTAATTGCGTGTTGTTGGTAATTTATTTGAGAAGATTACAATTGCCTACAAATATTTCGCGTGTTCTATATACCCGATTACAACGGATTTCGGATACTGGTTTGCTATTCGGATCGGCCACGAGGCTAACGATAATGCGGATGAACGACTGTACTTGTACGACTCTCGATAATGACTGATAAGCTAATAGGTAATAAGCGATAGGTAACAGGTGAATACTAAGTAAGTAAGTGGCTCTCGCGTAGTTGGCGCTGTATATATAGACTTCGCCATCTGTACTCTTTATGCTTTGTGACCTAGCGAAAGCGCACCTGCCGGCACGGTGGTTGTAACAAAAGTAGGTAACGCTGTTTGCGCTGTGTTACCGACGGTCGTCGCTAGAATGAGGCTGATGGCAGCGACTCCTACACCAAACACCTGTTATTCTAACTAAACCTACTAGACCTCTCTGACAACCCACCCTAGCGGGGTTCCGCACACTCTGCTGCTTAACGTCGAAGATCGGTAGGACTTCGACGACAGGCACGGAGCTACTTGCGGCTTGTGCTAGTCGAGTGTTCGAAACTCGTATTCGAGGATCGTAAGTCACTACAAATCGAAAGTATCGTCTGCTCTCTCTGCCGAATTGAGCGACTTAAGCGGGGGTAGTGTACCGACCACCGTCGATAACATGGTGAAAACAACGCCATCTGCTTTAGCATAACATCCACGCAGACAGGTGCGCCTTCGCTAGGACGACAATCATAAAGTATACAGATAGATAAGTGTATAAATACAGCACCGACTACGCCAGAGCCACTTGTTCACTGGTTCCTTATCATCTGTTACTTATCGCTTATTATAAGTAGTTAATCGAGAGTCGTACAAGCCAGACGTAAATCTGCATAACCGTTAGCCACGTTGTAGATCAGGACAGCGAACCGTATCCAAAAACCGTTATCATCGGTTAAATAGAACACGCGAAATATTTGCAGGCCATTGTAATCGTGTAGAATAAATTATTACCAACACAAATCACCTACAAAGTTGTACACTTAGCTCTGTACACTTTATGATTCGCGGCCTAGCTCACCTGCCGGCGCGGTGGTTGCACCAAACTAGATGGCGTTGTTTGCGCCGTGTTATCGACCGTGGTCGCTACATCAGCCCCACTGGTGAGTCTAGGCAGTGACTCCGAGACGAAACGCATCATGACCATTCACTTTGTCTATCTACACCACACCTTACTCCTACCCCAGTACCATCTCCTTCTAATGCGGTCCTTCTATCTCTTACCATCCTTTACCTGTTACCATACATATCACCTACAATCGTGTAGTGTTTATTCGAGATATCGCACGAGTCAAATGAGCTGCAGCTCTTTTTTTATAGACGTCGAATTGTATAATTGTATAAATTGTACATTATTTTATTATTACTGCGCATAAATTGGAGGAATTAATTTCAACAGTTAATCTTTCCTTAACTCATCAATCGTTTTATCTTTCCACTCATCAGTGACACACCAAATCATTCTGATTCAACATGGCAACCATACCTCCTTAATCATATCACTAGTTTTCTGCGCAATCATAACAGTAGGCACATTCGTATTTCCCCTAACAATCTTTGGCATAATCGAGGCATCCACGACTCTCGAACCATCAATTCCATGTCTTCTGTCTCTCATCTATTACAGTCTCAAGATTCGACTTTGGTCGTACCTTGCCGGATGATAATTAGTGTTGTATATTGCATCATCACGCATTTCCAATAATCCTTTTCACCAAACTCAAACTCTTCACAACCAGGCAAAGGTTTATCAATCAATTTAAAGTCGTATTTCTTAAACGATTCAAACAATTTTGAAGCTATTTCCGCACATTCAGTTAACACGTCCAAATCTGGATCACTGGTGAAATACCTAAAGTTAATTAAGGGTGCTCCTGACATAGGATCATTCCGTTCAGTAATATAAATCCCCTGCGTTTAGGCGATAATAGAAGTGGTAGAACATAAATAGCATTATAATAAGAGAGTGGGTTGACATTCATGTCAAGAGATTCCGCTGAATCATTTAGAAAATCTTCTCGACTAGCACCAAGGAATACAAATTGTATATCTGGTATTTCTTTTTCGTGCTCTTAGGATGTTTGTGTGAAACCACAAGACGAGAAAGTACCAATTTCAAATAAAGGTCCACCATGTGCCATCCTATAATTGGCAATGTCTTCCTCTATTATGGAGATATTTTCATTTCTGGAAGTAAAATTGAGTCCAATCATGAAACCACTCATTGTTGCATGATCCTGAAGGTTCCTTCCAACCGATATGTTTCTAATTACTTGAATATCATATTTCTCTAATTCTTTTCTTGGTCGAGTTCCAGGGAGCATTAGAACTTTTGAAGAATTAATGGCTCCAGCTGAAAGAATCATCTCCTTTTTAGCAAAAACTGTGTTTAATTTAGTTTGGTTGTTTCCTGAAGTATATTCGACTTCTGTTATACGTTTTGTTTTGTTGTCTACAAGCTATTTTGGAAGGTATGATTCAGTTTTAATAGATTCCTGTGTCTGCATCTGATAGGTTGAACGCTTTGTTAGTGCTTTGACATGTTCCATTCACAGAGAATGTTTGTAGATACATTATACCTAGATTATAGAATAGATTCTCTGCATTGACATCTACAAGTTCTTGCCATGCATTCAGCAAGATATCGTTTTTGATGTTGTCGTATGGAAATCGTTCTATCGATTGGTAAGCACCGTGGCTATGATAATGTTGTTTCTCTTCCACTACTTAGAGAAAATGAAAGTTTTACCTGGATGGCTCTTGATATTGAGTAATATAGATTCTAAATTTAATACCTCTGGGTTCAAGTTATTTTCTAACTTAAGAAAGTAGAATAGTTTCTTCGTAGCTCCAGCCAGAGAATTTCCTTCTTCTGCCCATTCTTCGTAGTCTCTTGAGTTTCCACGAATGTATATCATCGTATTGATGGTACTAGGACCATCCATCACTTATAAGAGTGATAATAAATTTATAAAAGTCTAAATACCAAAAACATTAGCACGAAAACCATATATATTTTAATTTATAGATTAGAGAAGTGCAGTATTTCTAAGTCCTAGATATGTTGCAAATTTCACGAGTATAACTATTATAATCGAATTGTGTCTAATATGTTAACCTTATATTGTATTATATTAATATAATATAGTATAATATAATATATTAATTTTATATTAATATTTTGTATAAGTATAAACATATTATATATACAAGTTATTCATTTAAGTGAATAAACTTAAATGTTTTTTCGAATTGTGATGTTGCAAAAAATATTCTGCGCATAACAATGCGAATGGGGTACCGAAAGATCAGTAATTGATTAACATTGATGTCCTAAAATTTGAATTCTTTTTTTATGAAAATTGATCAGTCTCGTATTACTGAAAATATTGCGAAGGATGCATACGAAGACGAAAATCTGTTCTGTAAAGATCTCTATGTATAGGTAAATGGTACGGGTGAAACTTTTGTCCTTTAACGGAAATTAAAATGATGAATGTTATCTATGGATAATAAATATTCCAGGATATACATGGCCCAGCGAAATTGTGCATGAGTCGATGGAATAACAATTACTTGTTACAGCAAATGATGAATTATACACTAATTAGAACAATTTCTCGGGATATTGCAAAAAACATATAAAATAAATGTCAAATTGTGGATGCAACGATATATAAGGTAAAGTTCTTTAATGGAATTAAAAGCAATAATTTTTATCAATATTTTCTTGATTATAATTTTTATCGTTAAATATATATGGGGTAAGAGTCGTCGAGTATTAAGAAGTTATCTTAGAAAAGATATTTAAAGAAAGTAGATTAAAGTTATGTAAATTCTTTCTTGATCCATTGTAAAAGAAATAAATAAAAATAGTTTTATTTTAAAACTCTTCCTGCTTTAATATCTCTGATAAAAATTATTATAGAACTGCTACATACATTGGAATAGTTTCATAATGAATATGAGTCAAATTTCAAAAAAATACCGCAACATCAAATACGAATAATTAAAAATTATTTTGCGTGCTTATGGAGTATAAAAAAATTTCTGACTTTCGTTGAATACACGTTGTATTAGATAGTATATATTAATAATATATACTAACTATATTATATTGCTTAGGAAGAGAAAAGTATCCATAATGATGACAGAATTAACTCCATCGGATATTTTCCTGGAGATCTAGGAAGAATATACTGCATACGTAACAAAATATAGAATTGGACACCTGATGATTCTTAGAATGGAAAAAAATTTTCAATCTTATAATTCATCATATCAATTCAAATATGCTACGATATCATTAAATTTTTTTGAAAGAGGCTATTGTGAGATATGTTTCATTATTTTGTTCCAATCTAGGGTGAAAGATTTGTTATTATTTTGTCAATCATTTCATCAAGAACCGTTGCAACTGTATCACTTAATTATTGTCTTAAATCTCAAATTAACCATTGTTTTAAGTCTGGAATCTTTTGTTCTTCAAATATCTACATACATAGTCACAGTATGCCATCCTGTACCAAACTTTGCGTTATTAGTTGAAACTATATTCGAGAATGAAAGATTGTCAGATTTCTATATTCCATTTTGTTTGCAAAGTTTTCAGCTCGAAACATACTATTTACTTTAAATATGTTTAATATATTAGTGTTTAATATATTAACGTTAACATAAAGTTTAATGTTGATGAATGAAAAGTTGTGTTTCAGATACGTATTCCACCTTCAAGAAAAGAATGAATTAACATATAATCATATGTAATCTACTCGTGTGTAATGTAAACATGTTCGGACAGTCATATTTATATGCACATATATCTTTTGTGGAAATATCATATACTGAGCAATAAATATACCAATGTACAAATGCACCAACTTCATTATTAAATTTCTAATGAGTTTACTATTCCTCTGTACGTAACGATACTTTGCTCGAAGTAGCCACTTCGAACGAATTTTTATTCACTGCATGTTTTGCCTAATATCTAAAAAATATAAGAAATTTCATAATATCGATTTGTATACATAATATTATAATCAAGCTATACTTACACAGCAATTTCACAGAGTAAACATAAGTATACAAGAGTTAGTATAAATAAATCTTCTAATACCTGTGGAAAAGTGTATTTATTGTTTTTCAGATCGCATTGATGAAAATGATTCACAGATCACATCAGGATAATACTGCTTTGGATAATGAATCAAAAACATTGTCGAAATTTTGCAAGATTGTTTAATATTCTTGTGTTAACACATAAAATTAACACATATAATTAATATTATAAGAATAAAAAGAGAATGTTCTGGTATGTATATATATAATATAATACTTTTTAAAATTTTAATGACTCAATATTATGTATTTATTGTTACTTTGAATGATGAAGAATGTATACAATTTCCGACATCAACAATCTCTGAATATTGTATTTTTAAATATTCTATTTATTTACATATTCTATTAAAATTAACGTTTTTTTTCTTCTTTAATACGAAATGATATACATATATCTGAAAGACATTTTGTGTCTGCTATTCTTACAAGAGGAATGAACATTTCTGAATTGATTTGAGTACTTCTGTAGATTTCTTAAATTTTTTAAACTGGCGCAGAAAATTCCGAAATGTAGACTTCCCAACAATAGCATCAGGCGCAAATATTCTTATTTTATACAATGGTGTGGTCTTTTCTTTTTCTTTTTCACCTCGAACTCCTTTAACTGTAAAAAAGTATTACAAGTTATTTTTTATTATAAATAATTCTATTGACTTGAATAATATCTTTCAGCAAAGTTTGAATTTGACAAAAGACAAGAATTGTTCAAACTTTGAGAATTGTAAACACGTGTTAACGATCATAATATATTAGATTAATGTACGCTGTTAATGTACCATTTACTTCACTTTTGCAATATTAGATAAACTACTACAATATCTAAAGCATAGTAATTAAAGATGAGTATCCTTAATTGGTAAATTTATTAGTTTTTAACAGAAATTTTAAGCTTTTAGTTACTTATACTCTTGGCTTTCATTTTGGCGTGCGTGCAACACGATGACAAACCGGAACTTTTTCAGTCTTTACTAAGAGACTTTTGGTTACCTCGAAAACAAAGCCATTTAATTTTCTAGTGAAATATTACGATTTAAACACTGATGCAATTCAGACTTAACATTTACAAAATTTCAAATCATAGATATTGAAGTAGATTTAACAAAAAATTCCTCATTGATAATGTTTTAGTGAAAATCTATATAGTCAAATTAATTTTAATTAAATTTCTTTAACATTTTATTATAAGTAAATGTTTGTTCAATAGCATGAATATCTATGTGATATAAATTTGCATGCAGATTTTTGATACTTCAATCATTTACATTTAATATTTATCAACGAACTCGAATGGAATTTTGAAACATGAATGGAATGTCGGCTTATGTCCGAAGATTGGTATGTTCAACTGATAAAAGATGAGTAATATATCCTTGACAAATTGATCCATCATATATTAAATGTACCTTGGAGTTGGAGCAAGTCTTAATTTTTTTTCTTCCTGTGGAACAGTTGGATAATTGATTGCTTAAAGATAATGACCTTTATCTCTTAATAAATCGGCTAATTGATTACACTATGGATTACCAATCTGAAAGATAATTAAATATAAATTATTAAATATAATAATATAATAATTCTAATAATGTGTAGAAAACCTAATGTAAAAAGAATTTACTTTTATCGGTATAATGTGAGAAGGCAATTGTCAATTGGAGACCTGCAGCTGTCAAAATAGATTTCATATAAGCTACGTTTTTTTTATGGCTAGTTCTTAATCTGAAGCTAAAATGGCTGTTAAGGCACCATATAGTTGTTAGCAATGAGGCTTGCTATGCAATTTCGTATCATATCTATTAATTTAGTGGATTCAACAATGTAGCCACTCACATTGCCAAAAGTGTGCCAGATGACATCCATCTTATAGATGTTTTTCTCCAATACCAACTTCCAAATATTCATACAATTCAATAGCATGAACTTCATCAACAAATGTTAAAGCATTATATTTATGTGCATTATCACATAAATCTTCTAAAGGACATACATATATCATCAGTCATAGAACGTACGTTTCAAGTGCTACAATTTTTGACACACTTTTGTCTCCTTTAGAAAGTAATTCTTCAAGATGTTTTATATCATTATGCCTGAAAATATGCTTCGGTACTCCGCAAGCACGTTGCGTTACAGTTACACTTCTACGCAACTCGATTTATGATAAAACAATAATTTTGCAAAATAGTCGCTTATTGCAACTCTATTATTTGTTATTGCTCCATGAATTAATCCACAATTCTAGGACTGAAACATAGCAGAACGAAGTTAGTCTATATATTTGAATAATTTGTTTCGTCTAAAGGAACAAAACAATATTATATTAAATATTATGATCCTAGAAAATTCAAAAAGATAAATAAACATGTGTTTTTATTAAACACTATTAATAGAGGACCAAACGTAATATGATTCTGCAATCGACGTTAAATTACTCAAGCTGGATACATGTCGCTGTTGCCTTCGGTGCTTTCCTCATCATTTCCGGAACTTTAGCAATCATATTTAGAACCATGATTGCACCAATGGAAAGAGTTAAAATGATTTTACAAAGGCGAGTAGTAATCAAATAGGACACATGAAACGATCTGCATATTAGCATTTTAAATGTTAGAATACATAAGAAGTAACGGGTTCTTTTGTTAATAATAAATGTGAAAAAGTTCAACAAAGAGAATCGTATATAAGAAATTATTTTAAAGTCTCCTTATAGTTCTTTAATTTTAATATTAAATGATTCAAATGTAAAAGACGCGTGAATGTGAATTATGATTTATGCTGACGTTGCTGACGTTGCACTGTAGCGACCACCGTCGGTAACACAGCGCAAACAACGCCACCTACTTTGGTACAACCACCGCACCGGCAGGTGCGCTTTCGCTAGGCCACAAAGCATAAAGAGTACAGATGGCTAAGTCTATAAATACAGCGCCGACTACGCGTGAGCCACTTACTTACTTACTTACTTAGTATTCACCTATTACATATCGCTTATTACCTATTACATATAGCTTATCAGTCATTAATCGAGAGTTGTACAATCACAATCGTTCATCCGCAATATCGTTAGTCACGTGGTCGAGCAGTAGAGAAAACCAGTATCCGTAATTCGTTGTAATCGGTTATATAGAACACGCGAAATATTTGTAGGCAATTGTAATCGTCTAAAATAAATTAACAACACGCAATTACCTACAGCACTGTGCGCGTCACTAACTGTACTAATTTATAATTCTGTATATTGACCGTATTTATTGTTATTTATTTATTTATTTGTTCACTTATTTAATTAACATTTTGGCGCGCGAAGGAGAGGGGCACGAGACTCTCCCTCCTTCTTATGATTTAATCTAAAAATAGGCCGAGAGGCCGCTTTGTAAAGTTTGCTGTATCATTCCGCGGGGAATTATCGCTGCGGGAAACATTGCTTGAATAAAGGTGTGAATGTCTTTGTTCATCCCAGGCCATATGAACTTTTTTGTAATTAAGTGTTTTGTGGCTCTGCTGCTGGGATACGCGAAATTGTATACGCTGTCAAAAATCTTTTTTCGTAGTGTTAACGGAATATATGGTCTAATTGCTTCGGTTGAAATGTCACAGTATACTGTACTGTCGGAGTTGTCTATTCTTAGTTTCTTTAGTTGTAAGACTGTACTAGGACTTGTGTTAGTCCAGGATCTTTAGCTTGTTCTTCTACGAATTCTGCAGTGCTAGTCACGATTGGCATACTGATAACGTCCAGTCGAGATAAGGCGTCTGCAACCTCGTTATTCTGTCCTGGAATGTAGGTTATTTTTGACGAGAACTGTCCTATGTAGTCTAATTATCGTAGCTGTCTCGGTGATGCCTTTTCTGATCTTTGGTTGAATGCGTATGTTCGCGCGCGTATGGAGCGAGCCGAGGTCGAAATTAGAATTAGACTTGTGGACTGTATGTTACGCGTGCTGAATATTAGGGGCTTATCCGCTCGTGATAATCTGTGTCGCGAGAGAGTGAACTGTATCTACTGGAAGTCGAAATGATTCTGCTTTGGAAGGGAAGCCCGAACGTCTTCTCGGTTCACTTTCCCTCGGCTTTGGAAAATCGCGGGCCCAGGGTGGGGTACAAAGGGCGAGATACCCGTTGCCGACTTGAGTAATCTCGCAGGCTCGTGCCTCTCACGCGCTCGGGGAAGCGGGTGCCATGCATGAATCCATGGTCTATTGAATGTCTTATCTTCCCAGAAGAAGTCCAGCCATGCGGACAGTGCTCCGGGCCACACGGCCCGCCAAAGGCACTTTAGAAACTATGTAACAATCTATATAATAAATTGTTTCGGATGTGATTATACCCAGACAGTGAGTGTTGCAGCATAACACTTCTCCCGAACAGCTTAGATCAGCGGTTCGTGGTCCGTCTTTATCGTGAAGTCTCGTTCTTCTAAAAGATATCTAAAATGTTTTATAGCTTTGTAAACTGCGGTAAGTTCTCTGTCATACGTACTATATTTTACTTCCTGTGGTGAAAATTACTTTGAGAAAAAGGCTACTAGTTTCCATAGGTCGCCTTCTTTTTGCTGTAGCGCCGCTCCGCAGGCTAAGTTTGAAGCATCGGTTATTAGTAATAATGGATTATTTTTTGGTTGTGTTGGTAGTGCTGCGTCTACCAAGGAGTTTTTACATCGTTGGAATGCAGTTTCAGCTTCCTCTGTCCAGATTATGCTTCTTTTGTCGTTCTTTCTAGCACCGTGAAGGAAGGAATTTAACGGGGCTTGGATTGTCGCTGCGTTTTTTATAACTTCACGGTAAAAGTTTATCATTCTGATAAAGCGTCTTAGTTCGGCTATAGTCTTGGGTTTCGGAAAGTCTACAATTGTTTTTACTTTTTCCGGTACAGGCTTGGTTCCCTTCTGACTAATCTGGTACCCCATGTACTGTACCGTTTGTGCTCCGAAAACAGATTTTGATGTGTTGATTGAGATGCCGTATTGTTTTAGTCTTTCTAGTACGTGTTCTAAGTGGTCTAAGTGTTCGGACTCATTGGTGGAGGCGATTAACAGGTCGTCGATGTAGCAGAATGCGAAGTCAAGTCCTCTGATTACCACGTCCATAAAGCGTTGGAATGTCTGAGCCGCATTCCTAAGACCGAAAGGCATTACGTTATACTCGAAAAGAACGAAAAGTGTGATTACTGCTGTTTTTTGCCATCCTCAGGCGCCATTGGGATCTGGTGCTATGCGCGATCTAAGTCGAGAGTGGTGAAGACTGTCTTTCCGTACAGTGCGTGCGTAAAGTCATGTATGTGTGGTATTAGGTACCAGTCAGGTATTGTCTGTGCGTTCAGTTTATGGTAGTCACCACACAGTCTCCAGGCGCCGTTTTTTTTGAAGACCATGTGCAGTGGATTAGCCCATTCACTCGACGAAGGTTGACAAATACCTTGTTGTGTTAACGACTCGAACTCTTCTTTGGCTGCTTTTAGTTTGTCAGGTGCTGGCCCACGTGGTCTCTCCGTACATGGTCGTCCTGTGGTGACAATGTGGTGTTGTATTTTGTGTTTACGCGGTTCCTGTCCCTGCGTAGGTTTCGTGACGTCTATGTATTGTTTTAGTAATTTGGTGTATTTGTCACCGTTTTGTTTGCCTAACGTAGTAATCGATTGAGAGTTGCTTGTACTTATCTGAGCGAGTTTGTATAGTTTTGTGTAGTCGTCTGTTATTCGTCTGCTTCTGAGGTCAACCAGTATACCGTGATGCCTGAGGAAGTCTGCGTCGATTATCGATTGTTGTACTTTGGCGACAGTGAAATTCCAAAGGTATAGACGTCGTAATCTCAAGTCCAGGGTTAGCGTTGTAGTACCATAGGTCGGTATCGGTGTTCCATCTGCAGAGTATATCTTAAATTCAGAGGGAGTGACATTTCCTTTTGCCGTACTCAGTGGCAATACGGATATGTCAGCTCCGGTGTCGATTAGAAATGAGAGTTTATTTCTGGAATCAAAGATTATTAGACGACTACTCTGCACGTCTCCGAACGTCGTCTGAGCTACGGGACGTGCTGTCAGTTTTCCGATGGCTGAGTGTTTGGAGTGATAACTCATGACCAATTGCAAGGGCTCTTGCATTACTCGCTCGTATTCCGAAGTTGAGGTGGTAATGGCAAAGACCGTTGTGTGCTGTTGTCGTGATGGAGATGGTTGTCCACGAGATCGGTATCGTCGATTGTTGAATCGAGGTTGTCGGTAGAGTGGCCTTCGTCGATTTGTTTCCATCGTCGCCATTTTGTGAGTCATCTCCGCTAACTGGATTTGAATTGCCGTCAGTTGCTGATTTTCTGCCATTTTGGGTTCGTCATTGCCAGGTCCGGAATGGCTGACGAAAGTCTCCATTTTGGATTCTTCTGGACTCGAAATTTGTTGCGAACGGGATTCCATCACGCGGCGAGCCTTGCCATTTTTGTTACGTCCGATTCGGAATATACTATTAGTATATCATGCAGGAATGGTGGAATCTGTTCCAAAAAGATGGTCTTTAAGATCCTGTCTTGGACCTCGATTCAAAAAAGAAGCAAGCATGGCCACGTCACGTTCACCGACCAGAGCCCAAAGGACACCGCAAGCGGATGAAGCGTACATCCCGCCAAAAGCAGAAGATACATCAATCGAATCAATTACACCGCACTACGTTCCATCTTTTTATAGGGATGACCCAAAACTCTGGTTCATACTACTAGAAGCAACCTTGCGAACGAGCAAAATCACCAGCGACTCTTCCAGGTTTGATTATACAATCCAACGCCTACCGCTCGATGTATCGCGCTTGCTAAGAAGCCTCATAGAGACACTTCCAGCTTCGAACAAATACGAAACGCTCAAAAACAGACTTTTTGAGCTATTCGGTAAATCAGAAGAGACGAGAGTCCGCCAACTTCTCAGAACCTGCAGGATGGGCGACGAAAACCCGTCGCACTTTCTGCAGCGCATGGTCGACGCAAAAGTTCCGGACTCAATCTTAAGGATCATCTTCCTAGAGCAGATTCCACAACCTCTGCACGATATACTAGTAACGGTTTCCGAAGCGGATTTAACAAAATTAGCAATGCATGCCGATCTCGTGCTGGAATTCCGTTCACCGCAAATCTGGAATCTAGAAGGATCCAGCATGGCGACTTCCGCCAGCCATTTCAGACCTGGCAGCGACGAACTCAAAATGGCGGAAAATCAGCAACTGACGGCAATTCAACACCAATTGGCTCAATTAACATACAAAGTTGCAACAATGGAAACTAATTTTTCTCGCCGTAGATTTTTCCAGAGAAGTTCTCGATCCAGGGACCGAAGACCTCAATCCCGTGGCCGATGATCTCCAGCTCCTCAGTATACACCATCAGGAGGACTATGTTATTACCATTTTAATTTCGGAGCGCGGGCTTATAAATGTCAGAAACCTTGTAAATGACCAACTACTATTCCTGAAGTGACTTAGCCATCGGAAAACTGACAGTACGTCCCGTAGCTCATACGACGTCCGGAGACGTGCAGAGTAGTCGTCCAATAATCTTTGATTCCAGAAATATACTCTCATTTCTAATCGACACCGAAGCTGACATATCCGTATTGCCACTGAGTACGGCAAAAGGAAATGTCACTCCCTCTGAATTCAAGGTATACACTGCAGACGGAACACCGATACCGACTTATTGCACCACAATGCTGACCTTGGACCTAGGATTACGACGTCCATACCTTTGGAATTTCACTGTCGCCAAAGTACAACAATCGATAATCGGCGCTGAATTCCACAGGCATCAAGGTATACTGGTGGAACTCAGAAACAGACGAATAACAGACAACTACACGAAACTGCACAAACTCGCTCAACTAAGTATAAGCAACTCTCAATCATATCCGCACCACAGCGGATCACCATGCATCCAATGGAATGATCGAACGGTGGCATAGATCCCTGAAAACATCAATTCGATGTCATGAAAATAAAAATTAGATAGAAGTACTCCCGGCAGTAATGCTCGGTTTGAGGAATAGCTATGAAGAAGATATACAAGTAACCGCGGCTGAAATTGTATATGGCACAACCCTCCGACTACCAGGATAATTCTTTGTAGACACCGACACAGATACCAACTTCGATAGTAGTAGCTTCAGAGAGTACATGCAGACCATACGACCTAGAGCGACGCGACACCACTCAAAACGCTCTTACTTCATATTCAACAACCTCTTTGACACATCCCATGTATTCGTGCAACTAGACTACATTAAACAGCCTCTTAAACGGCCATACGAAGGTCCGTATAGAGTGCTGAAACACATATTACCGAACGTATTCCTAATAGACTACAAAGGAAAAGAAGTCACAATTTCAACAGAGCGATTAATACCAGCATTTATGGAACTTCACGAAGAACAGCAACCACGCACCTACGCAATGGCAAAAATATCGTCCGCTCTCCCTACCTAGTCGAGCAACTTAAGGGGGGGTAATGTATCGACCTTGGTAACACAGCGCAAACAACACCACCTAGTTTGGTGCAACCACCGCGCCGGCAGGTGCGCTTTCGCTAAGCCACAAAGCATAAAGAGTACAGATGGCTAAGTCTATAATACAGCGCCGACTACGCGAGAGTCATTTGTTCACTTGTTCACATGTTACCTATCGCCTATACTTATTAGCTAATCAGTCAGTCATTAACAGAGAGTCGTACAAGCACATCGTTCATTCGCATTATCGTTAGCCACGTGGTAGAGCAGTAGAGCGAACCAGTATCCGAAATCCGTTGTAATCGGGTATATAGAACACGTGAAATATTTGTAGGCAATTGTAATCGTCTTAAATATATTACCAACAACACTCAATTACTTACACACATTCGACGGGTGCGAGCTATCTGTGCAAAAACGAGGTTTACTACGGATTTGTCCGTGACCCACCATTGATAATGTGGTCCGTAAGTTCTAATTCAGGCCCAGATCAAATTAACAGTTTCTGGGAAATTTGTCGCAGCAATATATCGCTGCGTTTTAGGAGCACGTAGATGAAGTTTACACGATATGCAACTTTTAGCAATAATAAGTTTAGACGCACGTACTGCTTTGCCGGCAGATTGCTGATTTATTTGATAATCTTCTTACTACAATTTTAAAACTTTAATATGGCGAAATTTTTTATTTTTGAATATGTGAATGTGTTTCGAATTAGTAAAAATTGAAAGTTTATATATTATATATATATATATATATATATATTATTTCAGGCCATTCACCATTCAGCATTCTACAGTAACAACAATTAGAAGAAATTTGAGAATAAGAATAGACCAATTCTGTAGATGGAACGTGATTGCTTCGAAAGCGGATCGATCAAATCTAAAATACATTCATAGATTGCAGTATAATTACATTCTATCCGTCAAAGTACAAATATAAATGAATAAGGTATCTACACTCGGTCGGTACTGATCATAATTCGAAAATGCGTTTTTTGCGTGTGTCACTGTTGTCGCAAATGTCATTAACTGTTAAAAACAGGAAAATTAACATGTTATTTCCGTATTTTAAAAAGTTTCTGTTCAAACATGATATATAACTTGAATATATTTTGATATAGCATATCGAATTTGAATTTAAAATGTAGTTTAAATCAACAACATTTCGTATAAATCTATTTTTGTAGAATTCTTGTAGAAACAAGTACACTTAAGAACACTTTTGAATAGTGCTCGCATGGAATTTTATT
Source organism: Melipona beecheii (assembly GCA_032399605.1). Lineage (NCBI taxonomy): Eukaryota > Metazoa > Arthropoda > Insecta > Hymenoptera > Apidae > Melipona > Melipona beecheii. The sequence continues at coordinate 4,584,570 of JAUCMO010000498.1, forward strand.
TTAGAATATGTATAATAAAAGTGATTTTAAAACATTTAACTAAAAATCCATTTTTATATTAGAATACTATTTATTCTATTATAATACGAATACTATTATAATACAATAATATTCGGTATTTTAGTTAAAAATCCATTTATATTCGAGCACTACTCATTGAATAGTATTCAGTATTTGTACAAATATTGAGAACTTTTATTAATATTCATGAAAAAATTGTTTGTTTTTCTTCAACAGCAGAATTTTATTTTTTTATATAAGTTTTATTGCATCTAAAATTTTTATTCTTAAAAACATTTGTTCATCTATTCTTATTGGGACTTATAATGTAAGAACATTTATGGAAAAAGTTCTACAATTCAAATAGAATCTATTCAAAAGTTCCTTGACTTTTTCGATCTCTGTTTTGTACAGGTTAATTCGTTTGCGACAATTTGGTCGCGATACATTTTAGTTACAGAAGCAAACGCAAAACGTGACGATAAATTAACGTAAACAACATATAGTACAAGATAACGTAAGCTGCATCAGATTTTAGAGTGAGAATCGTGTAAACATATTTCATATACAGTTAAAACGTTATGTAATTCATAACGAGTTTGAGGAGGAAAAGATGGAACGCCGAGAACCGAGAAACCTTTGACACAGAGAAATCGAGTTGTGAACTACGATTCCGTAATAAAGTCAGTAATAAAGTGTCCGATAAAAATAAACTCCAGAGATAAGCTCCTGAACCTAAAAAGGTAAAAGATTTTCAATCGAGAGTGGTGTGTCTCGACTTGCTACACGCTAATCTTTTCGCTTAGATTTTTCATAGGTTTCTGTAGTCTGTGTCGTTCCTTGTTCTCGACTCGACTATCGATAAGCGAGAACGATCGCATTCGCTCGACGACTTCGCGAAATTCGTATCTATCTCTAGATTTTCAATGAATCTCTGCGTCAAATATTCTAGAATCCATGAAATACGTACTTCCAGATTCTCAGTAAATGCTACAGGCCAATATTTGCGCTCAATTTTCTCGTAGGTTTCTGTTTTCGATTATCGTAAGTAACGATGATCATGTAAAACGCGTAAATCGACGACTCCACGAAATATCTACCTCTAGATTCAACATGAGTGCTACAAAAACCAGTAGATTGACAGATAATATGGGAGTTAATACAAAGGAGTTGAATATATGTAATTTGAACTATCACATAACATACAATAGGAGGAATGAGAAAGTGGTAAATTTGAATGGGAAGAGGAATTTCCAAGTGGGATATATTAGTTTAATTAGAGATAATGTTTCAGAACAGTCGATTGGATTGTTATGGTCCAATTATCATTAGATTTAATATCTTCAGCGCAAGAAAAACCGTGACTAGCCCCAGCATATGTTGAACTTTTTTATTTTTATTTCATTAATTCTATTAATCGAATTCTACTAAATTCAGGTTACTATCTGATAAGATAGTGCTAAATTAATATCTGTTAATACTTTTTTTTTCTCGCACCAATTGGAATTTTTAACTTATAGTATCATTCATTTCCGGTTGCTCATATCTTTAAAATTTACAATTTCTTTTGAACAATCGAAAGATTAAAAACAAAGTTAACAAAATTGGTGTACAAAATTGGTCAAGAAAGATTTAAAGCAAGCAAAATCGAATCGGAAATGGAAGACGCGCAGATAAACATCGGATATGATATTGAATACGACTGGTATTGTTCGTGAAGACGCGAATTTTTCTTTTTCCATCTTTCGTTTCGAGTGAAGAAGGTTCGAGTCCATCGGGTTTTCAAATCCTCTCCGGAATATTTCCGATTTGGCAATACGAAAAAATATGACATCCGATAAGAATAGGGGGCGTAACGAATATCGATCGCACGCATGCTCACTGCATTTCGCGACTTGTCAGGCCGCCTGTCGGAGAGGCTGGCTTCAGTTTTCAGCGACATTCGTTCCGCGAAATGATTCGACATAATCTCTGTGCAGCTGGATCTGTGCATTGTGCCAGTATCAGACGAGTTTCGCTCGTTCTCGAGCAAAATGAGCACTGCGAAAACAACGACGTGACAAATATTCACGCGTCGAGAGCTGACTTGCCACGGTGATCATCGATTCTGAGTCGGGGAAGTGAATTGTGGTTGACAGTCGCAAACGAGTGGTAAAAAAGATAGAGAGCGCGATGGACGCCGAGCTGGCGGAAGAAATGACACTCGGGAGACGTGAACGAAATCCGGATCCGGATGATTGTCGGGGGACGTTTTTGCGGAGATCGACTGAACTGGAACGCAGCCGAAAGTGAAACTTGTGCTACAGGATATTCAAAACATTCGAACTGTACTACGTGATCCAACGGCGAACCCATCATTTTTACGTTAATTTTCGAAGCCCGGGGACTAATAACCATCTTCTCGTCGTTACTGGCTTGACGTCGCGGATGCGATCATTAATGTCTCAATCGTGGAAACGGCCGATCACGAGTCTCACGTGAGACGTGGCGCCATTGCTTTCCTCAATGTATTGTTGAATATCGGCGCGGTAACCAGATGTTGAGTTTTTCATCAATGAATATTTCGAGCTCGGAGTTGTAGTCGCTATAATAATGGTCCGTCAAATAGAAAAACGGTATGATTTACAGGACAGATTGTTGTTACTCGTGATTCTTCTGATAACGTACGTTTTGTTTATAGTCGAGACTAGACACCATTCTCACGAGCAAAATAGAAGAGATACTAAACGGTAAAATTGTATTGAGTGGAAACCGACGCGAATTGGACTGAGTGAGAGTGAGTTGGAATGCACAATAAACTTTAAAAAATAAAGGCTCCGTAAATTTGCTAATATTTTCATGATTCTATAATGGTATGCCTAGGTTGAACTGGGTGAGGGGGTGAATGTACGATTATTCAGTATGATTCTTATAATAATAACAATTATTATTATCTGATTCATTAATTGATTATTATTATCAATTAACATTAACAGTGCGAAAGTAATAAACAAAGCAGAAAAAAGCAAATGATAAAAGCAAAAATATAAAAAAAGGGAAGAAAAGAGAAAAGATGTACCATTCCATTGGACGAACCAGCAACAAGTCGCGTTCAAAACTCTCAAACAGAAACTTTGTAAAAATCCTATACTGTAGTACTTCGATTAGAATAAATTGTTCACATTAACCACGGAAGTTCAATGCTGGTGTCTAAATGAATATTTTTGTTTGGAGTAATTTCCTCTTTCTACCATGACAATAGATACCACTGGCCCCTCAACGGTAGAAAAACACATCGCCTCAACTGCAGCGAGTCCAGACTCTCCTATTCGATAGAAAAGTCGGTTCAGCGATTACAAGTATCCAATCTGTGAGTTCAACAAAGCGAAAGAGGACGAGGACGTAGGAGACCGAGGACGAAGACAAGCTCGACAACGATTTTTACAATGCGAAAGAAACCTCCGCTGAAAATCTGCGTCGAAACGAATGGATATGAATGGAAGTGCGACAGCTTAGAAAATTTCAAATACGAGTCGAGGAATCTCACCAGGTCGGTTCGACGAGAATTTATCCGGCAAACTGTCGAGTCCACTGGTCAAGCGTAAATCGCCAAATGCTAGTAGTCTCGTAACAAGATTGATTGGCTAGAGAACAAACCTAGCACGAAAGTCAACTTTACCGAGAACCAAGCTGGATTGCAACGAGCATTTGAATACTCCGAACAAGTAGAAGGAAGGAGCAGACCAGAGTCAAGGGAGGGCACGGACATGTAGGCGGACGTCAATAATACGGTTAATCTTTTCTTTTTTTCCGCGATTCGAACTGAAGGACGATGTTTTCGTTCAAAATGGACGCGAAGATAATTGGATCTGCGTGTACCTAATATCTGGTAGGAACGTTGAATCGAACGAAGAAAGCGTGATATCAGCTGCATCTTGATTAGCAGGCAGTCAAAATTGATGACTGACGCTGGATGGGCGAGGAATTCCTGCTCTCGAATAGTCAAACAGATTTACGAGCGTTATCCATACCGATTGGTTACGTGAGATTAGGTACAATCCCGGACAAAAAGATTGCCATCTCTTATATGTGCACAGTCCTGAATACACATAAAAAATAATACATATTTAGTACATCATGTATGTATATTGTATTTTATATTGTACGTAACACACGAAAAATCAATTTTTTGGAACTTGGTTTGTAAATGTTGTCGAAAGAAATGCTAATACGAGCTGATGCAAATAGAAAAAAATTATACGATAGACTGTATAAAACATACCTGTATATTGGTGTAGATAATTCATCAATATTTCGTGGTACTTTTCCTTTGTGTGACATCAATTAAACGTATTGGAATCGATTTATACAGTTTTTCAATTTTTCTTTTTTTTTGTGGCAAATCATTCCATTCTTCTACTATTTTAAATTTTAATTCTTGAATTATTTGAAACTATATTCCTACTGTCGTAGATAAATCTGCCTACACATTTTCTATAATATTTATCGACCTTGTCAGCCAATCCAGCGACATGTTTCTTTTAATGTATGTGACTTGTGACAAACTCTAAGCGTTTTTCTTTATGCTATGATGTTAAAAAGAGTCAGTGTTTCAATATCGGACTTTTTAATGCTTATAATCTTTAAAAAAACGTAATACGTTCTTTTCTTTATCATTAGGCCTGCTGCTTTCGTAATTTCACTTCTAGTCCTTTTAGAGTTTGAAGCTTCATCGTTCAACAACGTGGACGTCCATTAAATTTTTTTTACTGTAATTATCGCAATTTTTTTAACAAAGCACGCACTACATGACTTCGATTGATTAATTTCACAATTTTTGAAATAGAATACCCCTCAAATTGAAATAAAAAAATTATATTCAATCTATTTCGCTTCGGTTTAGAGCCTTTGCTCGACTCAGTTTTGAACTAGAATTGAAAATAATACGCTCTATACTGTCTACGAATGTACTCGATACTTTAATGCTCAACGAGAATTTGAAAATGTACATGTGGCATATCACTTTGTCTGACTAGAAAAAGATACATGTTTATATATCTTTCCATAACGTTCGTCCATACATTCCAACAAATTTGTGTATTTACGTACCATATTAGATATAACATACACAGTGTTTAACTAAAAATTATTATATTAATATTAATATTGGTATTAATATATCTGTATATATTAACATATATACACAAATATTTACAAATATAATTATATAAATATTAATATATTAATTATTTTCCATATATATTCAGAACTGAGTACATACGTGCAGTATCTTTTTGTAGCGTATCTTTTTGTTCTGCACTATGCTTCGCAATCACCTGATCGAGTTTGTCTGATGTGGTCATGATTGCGATAATATTTTGTTCGAGAAACATACGAATTCGATCGTCCAGATCACGCGACATAATTTTGCATTTCGTTTGAGATGGAAAATTTTCGAAGCGAGTTCGCGAGATTTACAATTTCCAATTTATGGAACTGGAAATCATAAAGTCTCGTCGGATTTCTTAGATGTTGATCTTGTGAAGATTAAGATCGTCGTGGCGAGATTTTATGGAGCAGGATCACGCACACATGTTGCTACACAAGAGAAAATTTTAATCGCCCCCTTTCCCTGTTAGATCGCGCCCATTTCACGTCATGGCTATCAGCTCCATTTTATTCTTTTTCACAAATATCTTGAAAATGGAAAGGAAAGAGGAAGGCGTGTCTCGTCGTCTCCTTTTCCCTCTGTGAGACTAGACACAACGTGGTGGAGGCCATTTAACGATCTTTGTTTCACACCAGCGACTCATCCACGACATATATGAACCATTTATTTTGAAAGTTGTTCCATTTATCTTTAAATCAAAATATTTAACGGTCTGCGTTTCGATAAATTAATAAAAATATTGGTAACTGATAATACAATAGTGTAATGTTTTTGTGTTTCTAAGAGTGCATAATTTATCAATCCAATTAGTGTGATAAAAATTGTTTAGAAAATAACACGTTTTTGATTTCGAAATTAATGAAATAATTTTTATCTTCATTCATTGATGTTTTATGGAAAATTTTATATAATTCAGTTCTCAAAAATCGCATCCAACATGTTTTTAAGAAATTTACACTTTCTCCATTGCGTCCTCTAAAACTGCGTCCTCTAGAGGTTTGGTTGAAATGAAATCCTCTACGTTTAATGCAATTATTATTATTTAAAAAATTAATATCTGAGATAATCGAACACTTTAATAATAAAAAATATAGCTCTTATCTGATAAAATTTTACTACATAATATATTTCATATCAGTTTGATATTCTCAAATGGGACTTAAGCTTTTTTATTTTATTAACCAGCTAATTTTCTATGTACAAAATCTTAGTGATTTTAAATATATTAGTCACAATTTGTTTGAAAATGAAAAGATAACGTAGAAATGTAAATATTAAAACAGCTAGCTTGATTTTTTTGAAAACTGTCTTAAGCCACTTTAAAAATAAACGGCTCATATATCGCAGGGCATCGGTGCAGAACATTGCGACAATTAGCCTTGAAGCATCCTTTCGTGACTCATTGGTAAAATTAGCCGTGCAGCTTAATTAAATGCCAGACACTTCTATTTCGGTTCGACCCTTCGTCGATGATGGCGATTCGAGTCTTGCCACTCGAAACTCAACTTCTTCAGCTGACAATCTGTTTCCCAGAACTATATATTTTGAATTCGTTGGACTTTCCTGGCTGGGTGGCTCCTTATTAATGTCAGAAAGACGAGAAAACAAGACCGAGATGAGACGAAATGAGACGAGACGAAGTACGATAAAATACAATTCCTCTTACTTATTGAAGGTCACGATTAGATCGACCTTGGAATTGTAGACAGTAATTGATTGCAAACCGCCTTTATCCGCGTCAATATTTTCGACGTATCTGACGTCCACAGGTACGACCTTGGGGATACCACGCGGTGGTATTCACTGACGTCGCCACATCAAAAAATCGCTAAAAGGATGTGCTTAATGTACTAATAAATCTTTCTTTTCCTTTTGTGATTCGTAGTTTCTCGAAGAAAACGGTGAAAATGCCGATGAGGAATGCACAATGAATTGAACTTGAAACAGCTATCCCTGAAGATGATTATCTGGCGGAGAGCGATAATTTTAAATTGAATGATGGTTATCTAATGCAGTTTAGATCTTCCGCTGCGTAACACGTAATTGGTTTTCCTTAACATTCTCTGAAACAGTCGAACGATAAAATCTCTTATCCAATATCTTACGAAAGTAAAATCGTATTAGGTTGTAATTGAGTATCATACGACGATAAAAATCGTCCATATGATCGACTGATGTTGTCGGTCGAACAAAATATCGAATCAATCAATAACGAACCATAGCAATTAATTTAAAGATATTTTTGACAAAGTCGATCCGTTTATTTCACGAAACAGGCTGTTTTTTATTTCACGAATTAATAACTTCGAGAAATTACTTATTTCTGTTAGAACTGTTACACATTGTTGAGCAGTTAGTTGTCAAGATCAAAATTAAGAACCAAATTCATCAAACAAGCTCGTTATAGCTTCTTAGTAAAGTTGCGTATCGTATACTTGCATTTGATCAAGTACATTTTATTTATTATAGCGGTCCCTCGTATTTTTATGACTTTTATCGTTGATGACTCGTCAGTCGCTGCGACCAAGTGTATAACATTTCAGGATCAATATTGTACAGATGGTACAACCGGACAAGGAGGTGATTTCATTTGAAAAAGTGAATCTAAAAGAAAGCGTTGAAGCTCAGATTACTTCAAGAAACGAAAAAACGTGCTCGAAGCATTCTCTATCAAATAGCTAGACGGTTATAACAATTGTAATTAAATATACAAAAACCTTCCAATTTAAGACGTTAGACTTTTTATTAGGATGAAGAAGTAATTCGTTAAATTCAGAACAATTGAGGCTAACGGTTTTTCATGCTTATAAAAAGTCTTAACCGCAGTCGATTACGTTTAACACACTGAATGCTATGGGAATCATCAATGACAAGCGAATCGAAGATTAGTAAAAACACATAATTCGAGTAAATGTTAATATTTCTAAATTTTTCAATATCAGCTTCGTTACTACAATGATATGAAGAAATTAATGCAATATAAAGCATACAAAAATTATTTTATTTATAATATGTATGTGTATATTTATAATATTTTTGATATAATTATAATATTATTTATATTATTATGTATATTTTAATATAATTATAATATTATTCGCGCATATTATGATATATTAAAGCACTGCAAACAAAGAAAAGATAAATCAATACAATCTTCATAATGTGATTTCTTTGGCACAATTTTTTGTTTTAGCTCTATCTAATTGTTTTGAATTTTTTTCATAACGTCTTCTACAAAAATCGTCGCTCGATCCTGGTTTTCTTGTCATTTTTTTCATTTAATGACATAATTTTCTCTATAGGCTTGTACGTGAAGAAGTGCAACCCTCAATTTCACTATATAGTAAAAATAAAATATCGTAAAAAAATAAGTGAAAATCGATGGAACGCATTTGAGCACTGTGGGGGTCACTAGTGACCCTTAGTAAAATAAATCCATTAAACGTGTTTATATGCTTCAACTTATCCGTTGCAGATAATATTTCAATATAATATATTATACCATATTGTATAATAAGAAATTCAGCGTGATTTACACTTTGATATCATATTAGACAGTGTGTACCACCAAATATGTAGTTAAATTCGTTCGGTAAAAGTTACAATTAAAAAAAGTTACCATCTGTTAATAATTAGAATTAGAGAAAATTTGAAGTATATTTATTGAAATAAAATAGGATTTATTTAATTTTAATTCAATAATTATAATTATAATTGATAATTAATCAAATGGTAATTTTTATTTGTAATAAATAATCATTTATTTGTTTTTATGCAATTTTTTAAAACATTCCAAACATAGTCTCCTTCTGATTCAGAGTTGAAATATTCTTCCTCCGTGGTATACTCATAAGATTTATTATCTAACGATTTATCTTTTTCATCTGAGGAGGATGAGAGTATTACTGAATTTAATTTTTTTTCCGGCTTGCAATTATAAATCAGACGAATCATCTACTTCCATATCAATGTTATTCATATCCTAGTGGACAAAAATTTAAAAAAATAAAATATGTTAACGACTGTTACTAATGTATTTATTATACTTACTACTCTGTTCCGATTTACTCATAGAGACTACTTCACGTTTGATAAATGTAGAAATTCGCGGAACTCTTAAGAATTCTTCTTAACGAATTCTTAATGAATATTTAATATTTTTGCGCTAATAGTTGGATAATTTAATTATCGTTCCGCCGCATTTCCACGTTTGTGCTGTTGGGTTAACGATATATCGTCAAAATGATCAGGGTCTTTTTTAATTAACATCTCTTTCCTGTATTTTGCTCGTATATTGACGTATTTATGAATTCATTTTAGATGAAACTAGAAAAGATGAGATCACCATTCATTGAAGATTTATACGTGAGAGTAAAATTTGTGTGAATATTATACCCAATTGGATAGAAATTTAATCTACTTATTGCTAATAAATCTAGGTATGTCCTTTTCCCTCAAGTGGTCGGAAAGCGGGTGTTGTCTACGGTCAGGCCTATGAGAGGTTTTTTGATAATTACCTCATGGTCCTGCCGATACTGTAACCTGAGTCCACGTCGTGGGAATTTTATCTTGCAGTCTGGGCTCTGTCCCCTACATCACCCCTTTACCAGTGACAATGCTATTTATTATGTGGATAATTAATTGTGGAGGCTGTTTATTTTCCAGCTTGAAAACGGTCCGGAAGCTTTACGCGTCTGCCGGATCGTGTTCTCATTGTTTCTTCTATTTTGTCCGACGGTGGTATAAGTACGTCAGTCCGTTCGTCGAATGGTTCGTTGAATGGTCCCTTTTGTGAAAGATTTTTACCGTCAGTTAATATAAATGCAGGTTTTAATTTATCTATGGAGACCCTGGAGTTCTTGTCATAGATATCGATTATAAAGGTTTTGTCGCCACGTTCGATTATCCTGAAAGGGCCGTCGTACGGAGGTGTAGAGAACCCCTGACGGTATCGTGTCTTAGAAATACCCACGGTGTTGTATTTAATTCTTTGTAAATAAATGGTTTACGCGACCCATGTCGAATTCCCGGTACTGGTTTAATTTTGTTAATATTATCGCGTAGCTTCTTTGTAAAATCCGTATGTGCTAGTTTGCAGTTATTCGTAAAAAATTCACCGGGTAAGCGAATTCCTTTGCCGTAGACGATTTCTGTGGCCGAAGTTTTCAAATCTTCTTTCACCGCGGTGCGGATACCGAGTAGAATGAGAGGTAACATCTCTACGCAGTTCTCCGTCTCGTGGCATTTAATTGCTGCTTTCAACTGACGATGAAATCTTTCGACCATTCCGTTCGCTTGTGGATGGTACGCGGTTGTTCTAAGATGGGAAACGCCAATCAGTTGCGTTAATTCTTTAAAAAGTTGCGATTAGAATTGACGACCTTCATCTGTCGTAACTCGGAGAGGTACTCCGTAACGCGCGATCCAAGTAGACAAGAAAGTTGTTGCGATAGTTTCCGCATCGATTTCTCTAATAGGGACTGCCTCGGCCCAGCGCGAGTAGCGGTCAACGCAGGTTAAACAATACTTGTATCCTTTTGAGACTGGTAAGGGTCCGACCAGCTCTATGTGGACATGGTAGAATCTCGCCGCTTTGCCGAATTCTCCTAACGATGCCGTTCCATGCCTCGTTATCTTCGCACGTTGACATGGAACGCAGTGCTTCGCCCATTGGCGACAATCTTTATTTATTGATGGCCATACGTACGGTGAGTGATTAATTTCTGCGTTGCACGTACTCCTGGATGGGAGAGGCCGTGCAACGATTTAAAAATTGTGCGACGTAAGCTCTCCGGGACATATGGCCGTACAGTGTCGTTGCTTGTATCGCAGTATAAATATACATTTACCTCAGAAAAATGAACTTTCCTGAGTTGCGACGCGCATGACTGAGATTCCAGGAGTTTTTTCAGCTCCTGGTCCTGCTCCTGTGCCTTCTCTAAAGCAGAGTGATCGGGTGGGTGCGATACTGCTTCCACCTGTGACAAGGCATCTGCTACCTTGTTTTCTTTACCCTGAATGTGTCTAATATCGACAATATACTGACTAATAAATCTAGATAACGGAATTGTCGCAGTGAGCATTTTTCTAGTTTTTGTTTAAGTGCAAATGTAAGTGGTTTATGGTCAGTATACAATGTAAAGTTTCGTCCTTCGATGAAGTGACGCAAATGTTTTATGGCACAGTACGCAGCCAGTAGCTCTCGGTCATACGCGCTGTATTTACGTTCTGCGGTGGAAAGAGTCTTCGTGTAAAAGGCAAGGGGCTGGCAGGTATTTCTTATTACCTGTTGTAAAACTGCGCCGATTGCGTAATCTGATGCATCGACTGTTATGTTAACCGGGGCTCCCGGTTTGGGATGCGCCAACAATGTCGCCTTTGCAAGCCCTTTCTTTGTTTCATCGAAAGCCCTTTCCGCCGTTTCAACCCATTTCAAGGGTGTGTTGCCTTTGTTCGAGCCTTTGAGCAGTTCGTTCAACGGCATCATAATCTTCGCGGCGTGTGGGATAAATTTCCGGTAAAAATTGACCATACCGAGGAATTTCCTAAGCTGCCGTATGACGGTAGGTTTAGGGAATTTTCGGATGGCTTCAATGCGATCCGCGAGAGGTTTAATTCCGTCTTTATTGACGGTGTATCCTAAAAAAGTGATCTCCGGGACGCCGAAAACAAATTTCGCGGAATTAATTACGATGCTGAATTGGTTCAAACGCTCGAACAATAACTTCAGATGCTCCTTATGCTCGGCCTCAGTGGCTGATGCGATAAGAAAATTATCTATATAGGCGTAAACAAAATCTAACCCGTGTATTACTTGGTCTACGAAACGTTGGCAAGTTTGCTCTGTGTTCCACAGACCGAAGGGCATAAAATTGATCTCGAATAGCCCGAACGGCATCGTGATTGCCGTTTTTGTTCGGTCATTCGGTACGACCGATATCTGATTGTATACGCGTACTAGATCTATTTTAGAGAAAATGTTCTTACCGTACAACGCGTGCGCGAAATCCGCGATATGCAGTGGTGTCCGGTACGGTACAGGCGTTAAGTGCCCGGTAGTCGCCGCAGGGTCGAACTTTCCCGTCTGTCTTTAGCACCAGTAGAGGCGACGCTCATGGACTCTTCGACGGACGGATAATGCCTTGCTGTAGCATGAATTCTATCTCGTCCTTCGCTGCTTTGTAACGGTCCGGCGCCAATCTTCTGGTTTTGCAGCATACGGGTGGTCCTGGTGTCGTTTCAATGTGATGCTCGACCTGATGCTTCGGCATTTCTTTCCCAAATACGGCTGGCCTTGTAATAGCTGGATATTGTGACAGTAATTTATTGAACGGAGTATCGTCCACGATCGTGCGAATGGACTCGATGACTCTGTTCACGACTTGTCCCTCAGCCGACATGTGTGTTACGGCGTCGAGCAGGCGTCGATTTCGCGGGTCCACCAGTAGGTTATAATGAGATAAGAAATCTATCCCGATGATAGGGCCCTCGACGTCTGCTATTACAAAACGCCACACGAATTCTCGGCGGAATTGTAAGTCCAGCTTCCTCATAATAGTGCCGTATGTTGCGATTCGTGTTCCGTTCGCTGCATGTAATACGTACTCACTTTTATGCAACTGTCTCTTCACACGCGAACGGGGGTATACGCACAAATCCGTACCAGTGTCCACCAGGTACTCAACGTTCATTTGACGGTCCGTAATAAATATGCGGCCTGTTCGGGGACAGTTCGAATGACGCCGCGTTAGCTTGCGACGGTCCTACTCGTTTCCCGCCGACCACGTGCATGGAGGTATACACTTATGCGCTTTTTCCTTAAAGTAGGCATGGTAGAAACACAGGCTCGTCGATAAAGCTTGTTTACTTTTTGATTTCGAACGCTGTTTTCTTCCTGGCGATCGGGATCTGCTTTTCCTTATCAGGCGGCTCATCTGCTGTTGTAACCGATTCATCTGCTGCTGTTATTGGTGTATCAGCTTCCGGAGTTGAACAATTTCAGACCCTTCCGTTACCGAACTTACCGCCGGCCCAGTCTCGCAGATGTCCAAAATCCCATCGGCCAAGTCTGCTAATTCCTCAAAGGAAACTTTTTGCGTCAAGAGGACTGGTTTTATCCCATGTCGTGGGAATGTTTATCCTGCAGTCTGGGCTGTGTCCCCTACATTTATATTTACTATTTCATATCCTACGACCATGGCATATTACGCTTATCTATAGACACAAGTTGTAATATGTATGTAGATAAAATTCGATTTTTTGATGACGAGAAGAAATTTAGATAAGCACCATGACCATATATTTGTCACAAGTATTTGTAAAATATAATATTTCCTCTCCGCTTTTGCGATCGTTACGGAGATTATTCTCATTTGCAACTTTAACAGATATTCCCAAATTTTGTTCATTAACGTTAAAACCAAAAATTAAGACTGTAGGGGACACAGCCCAGACTGCAGGATAAACAATCCCACGACGTGGACCTAGGTTACAGTATCGGCAGGGCCATGTGGTAATTGTCAAAAAGCCTCTCATGGGCCTAACCGTAAACAACACCCGCTTTCCAACATCTTGAGGTAAAAGGACATACCTAGACCCACAGTATAAAAGAACTGACTTCGACTCGTTAAGACACAAGTTACTTGAAGGTTTAGTGTTCAATAGTCCACGTCGGGTGAGTGTGCAGTCTGCCGCGTTTCTTACGTAACTCGTGTTAAAGAGTTATAATTACTTTCGTACACTTCTTATATTTAAAAGCGATCACGGTATTATTGTGATCATCGTTGTTACTTTTATTGTTATTATTGTTACTCCTGTATATATCTTTGTTAGTGAAAATAAAGGCCTTTAAAACACTAAAAAGACAAATTTCTGCTGTGATAATATACATTAATACATTATTTTTATTTTCATTGATTATTTCTTATTTCATTTGAGTATTTTGATTTCAGTGATATTTATTTCGAATGTTATTGTTAAGACAAATTTTCAGTCATCAAATAAATATTATTCTCTCAAATAATCAGTTCTTCAATTTATTATTTTCCCAATTATTTGCATAACTTCAAGTTGACAAAGTGAACTATGCCTACCATTAATTTAAATCATTTATCAAATACTAAAGAACATTATTTGAAAAATTTATTTACAAATTATTATTTGAAATAAATTTCGCCCGATAACGGGTGTACTTAAAATAAAAATTAAAAAAAAAAAATAAAAATTCTAACCCGTACTTAATCCATTAAATTAGTTACTAGGTAGAATAGTTAGGTTTAAGTAAGGTTCAGGTTAGATCTTTTTATTCTGGACGACGCGAAGCGGCCGGCTACTCAAATTGAACGCGTAGGCGTAGGGGCAAAGTTCATCGTAGTGGCAACAGTTTTTCGCAAATATCTCAAAAATTAAAGTCGAGCGACGGTTATATGTATAGGAAAAAGTTGTTAAAAATTTTAATTTCTACAACATATTCAAAAATCATCAAAATCGGTGAGACTCCCCCTTTTCTAAATAATTACCAAATTTTATATAAGATGTAGTTTTTAAATGAATCTGTTGTATTTTTGTGTTTAGAAAAGAACAAAGTTGTACTATTTCAAGACGCACATCTGTTTAAATTTTTTTTAAGATCAGTTTTCAAATGAAGCCCTTATAAATTTGTCGATACCCCAAAGTACAAAAATTAAAGTTTAATCGCCTGAAAAACAATTTTGGTTCAATCATTTAATTTAGAGCAATTCTTTTCTTGAACAAAACCTTTATGTAACCTTATGTAAAGTTTTGATCACTTAGATAGTTCTAGTATGTAATGATCGGTTGTGTAATAATTCATCGAGCCAGTATCAAAAATCGGCAACAACAACGATGAATCACCGATGGCGGTAATTAGTCCCCGGGCTTCGAGAATTATTGCCGTTGGATCACGTAGTACAGTTCGAATGTTTTGAATATCCTGTAGCACAAGTTTCACTTTCGGCTGCGTTCCAGTTCAGTCGATCTCCGCAAAAACGTCCCCGACAATCATCCGGATCCGGATTTCGTTCACGTCTCCCGAGTGTCATTTCTTCCGCCAGCTCGGCGTCCATCGCGCTCTCTCTATCTTTTTTTACCACTCGTTTGCGACTGTCAACCACAATTCACTTCCCCGACTCAGAATCGATGATCACCGTGGCAAGTCAGCTCTCGACGCGTGAATATTTGTCACGTCGTTGTTTTCGCAGTGCTCATTTTGCTCGAGAACGAGCGAAACTCGTCTGATACTGGCACAATGCACAGATCCAGCTGCACAGAGATTATGTCGAATCATTTCGCGGAACGAATGTCGCTGAAAACTGAAGCCAGCCTCTCCGACAGGCGGCCTGACAAGTCGCGAAATGCAGTGAGCATGCGTGCGATCGATATTCGTTACGCCCCTATTCTTATCGGATGTCATATTTTTCGTATTGCCAAATCGGAAATATTCCGGAGAGGATTTGAAAACCCGATGGACTCGAACCTTCTTCACTCGAAACGAAAGATGGAAAAAGAAAAATTCGCGTCTTCACGAACAATACCAGTCGTATTCAATATCATATCCGATGTTTATCTGCGCGTCTTCCATTTCCGATTCGATTTTGCTTGCTTTAAATCTTTCTTGACCAATTTTGTACACCAATTTTGTTAACTTTGTTTTTAATCTTTCGATTGTTCAAAAGAAATTGTAAATTTTAAAGATATGAGCAACCGGAAATGAATGATACTATAAGTTAAAAATTCCAATTGGTGCGAAAAAAAAAAAAGTATTAACAGATATTAATTTAGCACTATCTTATCAGATAGTAACCTGAATTTAGTAGAATTCGATTAATAGAATTAATGAAATAAAAATAAAAAGTTCAACATATGCTGGGGCTAGTCACGGTTTTTCTTGCGCTGAAGATATTAAATCTAATGATAATTGGACCATAACAATCCAATCGACTGTTCTGAAACATTATCTCTAATTAAACTAATATATCCCACTTGGAAATTCCTCTTCCCATTCAAATTTACCACTTTCTCATTCCTCCTATTGTATGTTATGTGATAGTTCAAATTACATATATTCAACTCCTTTGTATTAACTCCCATATTATCTGTCAATCTACTGGTTTTTTGTAGCACTCATGTTGAATCTAGAGGTAGATATTTCGTGGAGTCGTCGATTTACGCGTTTTACATGATCATCGTTACTTACGATAATCGAAAACAGAAACCTACGAGAAAATTGAGCGCAAATATTGGCCTGTAGCATTTACTGAGAATCTGGAAGTACGTATTTCATGGATTCTAGAATATTTGACGCAGAGATTCATTGAAAATCTAGAGATAGATACGAATTTCGCGAAGTCGTCGAGCGAATGCGATCGTTCTCGCTTATCGATAGTCGAGTCGAGAACAAGGAACGACACAGACTACAGAAACCTATGAAAAATCTAAGCGAAAAGATTAGCGTGTAGCAAGTCGAGACACACCACTCTCGATTGAAAATCTTTTACCTTTTTTTTAGGTTCAGGAGCTTATCTCTGGAGTTTATTTTTATCGGACACTTTATTACTGACTTTATTACGGAATCGTAGTTCACAACTCGATTTCTCTGTGTCAAAGGTTTCTCGGTTCTCGGCGTTCCATCTTTTCCTCCTCAAACTCGTTATGAATTACATAACGTTTTAACTGTATATGAAATATGTTTACACGATTCTCACTCTAAAATCTGATGCAGCTTACGTTATCTTGTACTATATGTTGTTTACGTTAATTTATCGTCACGTTTTGCGTTTGCTTCTGTAACTAAAATGTATCGCGACCAAATTGTCGCAAACGAATTAACCTGTACAAAACAGAGATCGAAAAAGTCAAGGAACTTTTGAATAGATTCTATTTGAATTGTAGAACTTTTTCCATAAATGTTCTTACATTATAAGTCCCAATAAGAATAGATGAACAAATGTTTTTAAGAATAAAAATTTTAGATGCAATAAAACTTATATAAAAATAAAATTCTGCTGTTGAAGAAACAAACAATTTTTTCATGAATATTAATAAAAGTTCTCAATATTTGTACAAATACTGAATACTATTCAATGAGTAGTGCTCGAATATAAATGGATTTTTAACTAAAATACCGAATATTATTGTATTATAATAGTATTCGTATTATAATAGAATAAATAGTATTCTAATATAAAAATGGATTTTTAGTTAAATGTTTTAAAATCACTTTTATTATACATATTCTAAAATAAAATTCCATGCGAGCACTATTCAAAAGTGTTCTTAAGTGTACTTGTTTCTACAAGAATTCTACAAAAATAGATTTATACGAAAAATGTTGTTGATTTAAACTACATTTTTAAATTCAAATTCGATATGCTATATCAAAATATATTCAAGTTATATATCATGTTTGAACAGAAACTTTTTAAAATACGGAAATAACATGTTAATTTTCCTGTTTTTAACAGTTAATGACATTTGCGACAACAGTGACACACGCAAAAAACGCATTTTCGAATTTATGATCAGTACCGACCGAGTGTAGATACCTTATTCATTTATATTTGTACTTTGACGGATAGAATGTAATTATACTGCAATCTATGAATGTATTTTAGATTTGATCGATCCGCTTTCGAAGCAATCACGTTCCATCTACAGAATTGGTCTATTCTTATTCTCAAATTTCTTCTAATTGTTGTTACTGTAGAATGCTGAATGGTGAATGGCCTGAAATAATATATATATATATATATATATAATATATAAACTTTCAATTTTACTAATTCGAAACACATTCACATATTCAAAAATAAAAAAATTTCGCCATATTAAAGTTTTAAAATTGTAGTAAGAAGATTATCAAATAAATCAGCAATCTGCCGGCAAAGCAGTACGTGCGTCTAAACTTATTATTGCTAAAAGTTGCATATCGTGTAAACTTCATCTACGTGCTCCTAAAACGCAGCGATATATTGCTGCGACAAATTTCCCAGAAACTGTTAATTTGATCTGGGCCTGAATTAGAACTTACGGACCACATTATCAATGGTGGGTCACGGACAAATCCGTAGTAAACCTCGTTTTTGCACAGATAGCGTGCACCCGTCGAATGTGCAACGTCATCAACGTAAGCATAAATCATAATTCACATTCACGCCTCTTTTACATTTGAATCATTTAATATTAAAATTAAAGAACTATAAGGAGATTTTAAAATAATTTGATAAATAATTTTTCTTCCCATCCCTTCTGCAAAAATATAATTTGCACTATATAATATGCCCCTTTGTACCAAAGTTGTGAACACATTGAACATTAGTTGATTTTGCGAGATATATAAAGATATTTTTCGTAGATATGTATTTTTCATTAGATCTTCATGAAATATTAATTTATAGTAAATAAAGAACATCAAATAAAATTTTGTTATTATGATATTGATAGACAAAATAGTTTATAAAAGAATTTCGAATAATATTTTAATTATTAAGCGTAATTTTTAACTAATAAAATATAGAATTTACGTTATTCAATCGTCGTAATCAATAATAAAATTATTAAAAATTTAACATAAATTGGAATATGTAATAAGCAATATCTAAATGAGGAAATATAATAATTTTAATACTTTAATATTAATAATAATTTAGAATGGTTGAAATAATGGTTGAAAATTCTGTTAGTTAAAAATTGTTTCCAAGAATGTTTAATAAAATATAAATCATTTGTACAGAAAACCAGGTATTGATAATTTAGAATTTTAATTTATTGAAATGTTGTGATAAATTCGTAAAACAGATGGACTCTTTTATTGACTAAGAATAGATTTTCGCATTCAAAATTATAATATTTATTGAATTGAATCCGAAATATTTCATTACAAGCAATATATATATGAATGTATACATAATCATAATAAATAAATACGATGCAAAGTAACGATTTTAGTTACAAAACATTATTTAAGAAGCTCTTCCATCGTGATTTTTCACAAAAGTTCATTGTTTTTTAATGGATCTTTACGATTCTTTTTTTTACGGTTGAATTTTTTTTCTACTGGTTGAATTTTTTCGTGCTATTCTAAATAACATAAATATCAGGACATAATAAAAAAAAAATTAATATTCCTTGAAATTAATTTTTCAAATTTTATACAGGATGCGGCTTTTAAATGTAAATCTATCTGCTGTATTTTTGTTTTTATGAAAAACATGTTCGAGATAAAGTTGCACCATTTTAAGGTGCAAACTCGAAAGTGGAAAGAATTATTTTCAAGATCATTTTAAAGTGGAAGTAACGGAACTTATATCTTTATCGATAATCTTATGAAGCGTCAAAATTAAAGTTTGATCATCTGAATAACTATGTATTTCGTTCTAATCATTTAATCTAGAGAAGTTTTTTCGGAACGAAATGTTTAGTGAAGAGGTTGAATTTCATGTTAAAACAGTACGGATATCTATTGCAGTTAAGCGAATACAATGATTTGGCATTCATTGTGCGAGAATTAATATAAAATATAAAAATAGATTTGTAGAATGATTCTGTAAGTTAAATTATATGTTGATATTGATATTCGAAGAAGTTGTGGTTCGTCCAAATCGTTTGAGTACTCGCATAGAAGTGCCTGTTCTCTTTCCTGCTGATTATGGTTTTGCTTGACATAAGGCATATTTACGATATCTAACGTATCGTAAACAAAAGACAGAAAGTGGTATAAACATTAGATAAGAATTACACGATGACAGTGTTCCCGGTCGGATATATTTGAGCTTATTGAGAGTTGTGTATGATTTTATTTATTTTAGTCACTCAAATTAGACCAGGTGCAGAGAGAAGTGTTCTGAGGGCGGCGGTACTTTGAAAGAACAGAGATGCAAAGTTCTTCTGTTTAAAAAAAAAGGATAAGAGAATATTATTATGTATATCTCTGTTCTTTCAAAAGAATCGCTGTTGCGACGATTTGCCGCAAATCTGTTGTACATTGGGCCTAACGTTAGATGCTGATTGCTCGTTCTTATTTTATATTATATAATACATTTAATAGATTTCGTAAATAAAGAATTTACCTTTCAAATAGTGAATTCTCGAAGCCAAGATTTTATATTTTTGGAGTTTTACATTCCTGACAATGCCTTCCAAATTTCATCTCGATCAATGGCTAATTAGAATTAAATAAATATGTGATAGTCAAAATAGTCGCCAAATTCCAATAAAAATAATTTTATAAAGTAATTTTAATTTTTTAGTTAAAAAGTATTGTTAAAAACAATGAAGTATAAATAATTATATACTAAAGTATAGATAATTATATAAATATTAAAAATGTATTAAAATTATGGATAGAGCTCTTTGTGATATATATATATAGATGCATAATATAAAACGAAATAGTTTTGGATACTGATTTCTTGTATCGGAATCTAAAGACATAGACAAGGTACATGTATTTATATAATTTATACAATTTTATTAAATGACGACCATCTGTAATTTTTGCTTAATTTTTGTTAAATTTACAAAAATTAGCACGTTTTGTAATTCGAATTTAAGGAATATAAGACTAAATTATCGTAAAGTGTCATTATTGCGTCATGTGCTCGTAATTATTTTTTCACATATTTTTCGCATTTTTGCACTATGAATTTCATCGTCCTTTTCTTTAATCATGATTTTTACTTAATTTTATTTAATTAAAGAATAATTATAAACTCGACTCATATTCAAAGAGACTGCGGTTCATCCGAATTCGAGAGCTCGCATTGAATTACCCGTTCAGACTATCCTGCCATTTATCATTCTTTTTGTCATAAGACTACAGCCTTATCTCTTTTAGAAATCACAGTCCTTGACGTGTGTTTATGTTTTTTCTATTATTTGAATCCTATATACAACCGAATTTCTTTAGGAAGAGCCACGTTGATTCAGTGACAAAGCCAGTTGGAACGTGCGACAAAAAAGCTGAAAACGAGCGACTTGAACGCACGACTACCTGGAGAACTTGTGCGTCCTATTTTTACCTCGCATATATTTTGATTTGCTTATAAAACTGATATTTAAGAAAATACTAAGCCTGAAGTATTTGAACATCTTTGATTGTGATTAATATAATTTTGAACATGCGCTTTGCTGTTTGCAAAATTATAAACCGAATGAGGCTCTTCCCAGAATATGTTCCTCAGAAAATGCTGACCGGATTAATAACGGTATTTTTTATCAAGGAGTGTTTGCTCATCGATTGAATTATATTTCCTGAAAATTAAAAATCTAATTAAAAATCCAAAAATTTAATGTTACATATTTCCAAAAATAATTCTACAATAATTCTTAATTAACTTTTTAATTAATGAAAACATGTATTAAGAAACAGATCTAAGTAATTTATTATAAATTTAAATTTATTGTTTCTTCTGTACACAATTTATAAAAAATTTGAAAGTTAAATTATTAATTATTTAATTAAAATCAATTAAAAAATTTATACAAATGGATGGAAAATTTATACAATTTATTAATTAATAATATTAATTAAAATATTTATAAAAATATTTATAAAATATTCTTTTGTTAACACCAGGTTACGATATTCGTCCATTTGCTCTGTGAGCAAAATTAAACAAATTTTTGCTGACTTTTATTAATAAAATAATATTCGAATTATTTTCTCAACTCTTTAATTTGAAATTTTGTACGTGATATATCTATTTCTACAAATTTGATGTACAAGAAATACCCGTAAATCTAGTATATCTATAGACAAATTTTACTATGTATCGATAATTTTATAAGACAATTTTACTATGTATAAGAAATGATCGTAAATCTAATATGCAGGCAAATTTTACTATATCAAGAAATCTAATATACGTACAAACATACGTATGTGCCTGTAAATCTAATATATGTACAGACAAATTTTACTATGTTATATTATACTATTTATATCAAGAATTTCTATTTAGTCCAACTATTTTATGAAGTATTTAGTCAAATAGTAGTAAAAATTTTTAATTACAAATAGTATAACAGATTAAGAAGAAAAGTGAATATTAATTTTACTTAAACTTATCAAACATACAGCATGAAATTTCTTACGGCACGTATGTCAAGATAATTTTAGTATTTAATACGTATTCGTGTGAAAAATAATATATCATATATAACAATAAATACAACATTCTTCCACACCAGCGAATTTTTTATCCAAACTTCTTTTCCATAATACAAGTACATCATATATTGATTTATTCTATAAAAAGGGAATAAAATATTTCCTTAATTATTTAATCCAAATATGATATAATTTAATTGTTCAAATTGATAAAATATGATATAATTTAATTGTTTAAATTGATAAAATATGATATAATTTAATTGTTTAAATTGATAAATTATGGGACAGACAATTTTATGTGACAATTCCTTCAATTCGCTCCACCTGCATATTGTTCATATTCAACAGTAACTGGTTTCTAATGGATGATTAGGTGACAATATAATATTAAGTATCCAATTTTGTATCATCTATTTGTTACGACCTGATATCTGAATAGTATTTATATCTGAAGTTGTTGTATACGAAATATATGATTTTTGAAAATTATATTTTCATCAACCATTTTCATAGCCTTTTTAAATGTTTGAATAATATAACAACTTCCAAAGATGTTGTTTTTTCACTGTATAAATCTGTGACATAACATTTGGTTAAAAATTGCAGGTAAAAAAATTAATGATATTTAAATTATAAATTATAAATTTACCTGCATAAAGCATCCAACATTCAGTAGTTCCACTTTGAATATCACCGATATATAAAAATATTTTTCTATTCATTTAATAATTTTGGTGACATTATTGTTATTTTTTCCTAGTCATGCTTATTAATTAAGTCTTGGAACGCATGATATAATTGATACATGGCTATCATCAGCGTAATTACCTATAAAAATAAGAAAAATTTATAACAAACTAACAAATTTTAATTAACAAATTAACAAAAATTAACAAATTTTTTCAAATAATGTAAGTAACTAATACGTTAATCAGTAACATTTTGTTTTGACTTCTTAATAGAATTGGACCATAGGACTAAAGATGTCAGAATAAAATTCCAGCATTCATATGTGGAATTTTAACTTATATGGAATTTTCTTGACGACCTTTGTCGAAAACCTTATACGTTCCAAAGATAAATACGTATCCCAAGAAATTTGAGAAATATCACTATAAGAAAAAACATACAAACGTTGTATTTTTGATGTTAGCACGCCCGAATGCGTGACGAGATCTTGTTTAATAATGGTTGAGTGGACTGCATATTTTTTATTATTCACGTGCTAGTATGGGTGGGGCGTTAGCCCTCGGTATCGCTTTGTGGAGGATGTCGTATTTACAAGGCTCACGATTTGAATGACGCTACGCTCATGAGGCCGAAAGGACTTCTTTCGGACTCTGACCCGACACCTGTTGATTCCGTCGATTGCGTAAGACGACTTCTTTTGGACTCTCTTTCCGGGACCGAGGGAGGCCTATATATAATATCATCTCGGTGCTCCTACCCCAGGGTGATCACGTGGATGAACGAAGGCTGGGGTATGTCGTACGATGTGCCCATATATGGGCAGGAAGACAGTTATGCCCAGTCCTTCGTTTCTATTTTTGATCCAGGAAAGTCATGACGCTTGGCTCCTTGTGGATGATGCAATCCTGGTTCGCGAAGGTTCCATACGCCATGAACCAGGTAGAGGGGGTGGGTGGAGGAAAAGGTGGAATTCTCGCGTACATTTGATATATAAAATTTATATAAATTATTATATTATATTTTATATAAGAAGCAAAACATTACCAATCTAATAATGGATGGATGTTTACTCTAAAACATTGGAATACTTTGAAATATTCTTTTGCTCTACATGCTCTACGATCGACAATGTCGTGAGTTTCTTATGTGCAGTCGGCAGTCTCTCAGCGTGAGGTGGCACTGGCAGTGTCGATCGACATTGTCAACGCCTTCAACTCCCTATCCTGGAACAAGGTCATAAAGGCACTGGCCAAACACAAAGTGCCCTTCTATCTGAGGAACTGGGGCTGTGACCCCCCCCCCCCCAGGGGCTGTGATCTGGTATGTCAAAACACATTGGGCGACAGTATGAGATTAGCGGATACCCTAGCTCGTAGTATATCGTAAACCTGTGATCATGTTTCGCATAAGCGGGGAACTTGCCTTAAACGGCTGGTTCCACTTCAGAGGGTGACAACCTCTATAAAAAATCCCTAACCGAACGCTGAAGATATCGCGGCTAGTAGGCAGTTCCCGGTCGATGGCACTGGGAATTGGGCTGTGGGTGTATCCTTAGCGTCGGGACACCGGGCGACTTTCTGAAATTAGTAGCCTTCTATTCGGGATGGACGTCATTCAGGGAGTGACTAAAATGCGTCCCTACTCGTGGGATTATGCGATAGATAAACGAATTAATAATAAAACTGGGGGTAAATGCTGATGATGATGTTATGGATACGCAAGAGGTTGTATCGGTTGGGTCCTCCCCGTCAAAAGCAGGACGTGCTGCATCGGTGCAATCGAAGAGCGCTAGTCCCGCTAAACGGGCTAAACGTGTCTTGGAGAGCATGAGTCCGAGAGCTTGTGATAATATAAATGTTGAGGGACTGAATGAGAGAGGTGAATGAGAAGCTGAAAAAATTTCTCTTCATCAAAAGTAATAGAGTGTCGAAACCGATGGAAGAAGGATCGTATGGTGGACGAAAGAGTTAAGTATCCCTAAGAGTAAAGTGCGAAAGAAGAGGAGAACGTTTCAGAGAGTTAGAAAGAATGGGAGTGTGGTTGTTTGTGAGAGAAAGGAGAATTACAAGAGAGTGCTGAACGAATACAAATTTTGAATGAGGAGAGTGAAAAAGGACAACTGGAAACGGTTTGTCGAATCGTTGTTTGAATCATCGAACCTAGATTCTTAGGGCTCTGTCTACAGGGTATGTCGTGGAAAGACTGTGGCGTCGTATGTGAATAATGAGTGTCACTACGTGGAAGGGATGTGCGAATCTTTTGTTAGGCGAATGTATCAAGTCACGAGGGACCGAGTATTGGTGTGACTGTACAGTCGGAACGAAGGGTGAAAGAATGGGAAGAAATAAGTGGCTGTTAATAAAGTAAGATTGCGTAAGGCACCCGGACTAGATGTTATTACGGCCGAGATGTTGCGTGCGGTTTGGTGTGCAATTCCGGAATGGATGGTGTGTTTGTATGGTACGTGCTTGAGACGCAGTTGTTTCCTTGCAGTGTGGAAGAAAGCGCGTGTAGTCGTATTGCCGAAGTCCCTAGAGAAACTGCGATCGGACGCTGCGTCTTACGACTTATTAGTTTGTTGTCTGTGTTGAGCAAGATGCTCTAATGGATGATTGCACGAATGGAAGAGTAAGTATGTGTCGGGGATATTTGTTGATTTTGTTGGAGCGCTCAACAACTTGGAGTGTGATTGAAATTCAAGAGTGAAGGGTGTGAAGAGATTGCCCTTTGGAAGAGCTACTTCCAGGGGTAATCTGCTTGTATGATGAGGTGGTATGGCGGAATGTCGAGCGTAAAGGTCCACAGCTCCAGTTCCATTTATGTGGAACTTAATGATGGATGGAATTTTTCTGCTGTGGAAATTGGATGAATGTGGTTGCAAATGTTTTGCGTGTGCCGACGATTTGTTGTTGATTGTGGATGATAGAAATCGTGTGGAAGTTGAGCGAAAGAGCAGCGAATAGATAGTATTATGTGTGAATGGGGAGAGAATGTGGGTGTTGAGGTATTCGAGGGCAAGGTTGTGGTGATGCTGATGAAAGGGAGTATGGCTGTTAATAGACGACCGATTGTGAGGATGAATGGGAAATCCATAAAATATATCGAGAGTGTGAAATACTTCGAAATTTGGGTGGGTGAGAAAATGACAAGATTCATCTGAGGCATCTGCGTGAAAGTTACGAATGTGGTAGGGCAAATGAGGCATGTGTTAGGATGTGAATGGGGAATGAGAAAGGGAACGCTGAAAACAATTTATAAGGGTTTTTTTGTATACATTGCTTGCGCCATGTATGGTGAGACTGTATGGTGCGATGTTATGATGTTCGAGTAAGAGCACTGCTGAATAGATGGGCGATGTTGTATGAGTGTGTAAACGCGTGTAAGACTGTTTCGACTGAGTGTATGCAAGTGATGGAATCACTACCTTCGGACCTCGAATGTATCAGGCGTGGTGTTGTGAGTGTGGTGAAGAATGGATGGAGCGTGCATAAAAATGATCTGGTGAGTGTAGATGAGCTGGATGGTAGAAGCCTGGATGAGAGTGTGAAATTGGTGAATGAGAGAATGTATGTATGGTGGCAAGCCTGGTAGGATGAAGGTATGAAAAGACCAGTGATGTAGTAATTTATTAAGAATGTGAGGTTTGCTGAATGGAACACCAGTTTTGAGCCGAATGTGTATGCCTGCTTGCTGCTCACAGGGCATGGGAACATGAACAAGTTTTTGTGTGACCGTGGACTGAGTGAGAGTGAGAGATGCGTGTGTGAAGCAGAATGCGAAGATTGGAAACATGTGTTGGTTGAATGTGCATTGTATGAAAATCTCAGGAAGCTGAGTGCATGTGGTATCAGAGTGAATGCGGATGGGAGTGTGGATGTAAGTGTTATGTTAGAATACAAAGCGAATTATGAATGTTTTTGTAAGTATGCGTGTTTAAGGAGAGACTGGGTGCAGTGGATGCGAGGAATATGACTGGGAGTGTAGAACCTGAGGTCCACAAGTTAACGGGCCTTTATCCTAGCCCGATGGTCTTCAGGAATGACGACCCCACGAAATCTAGTTGGCCAAACCCAGGTTGAGGTATGCAAGAAACTGAATGGGAAGCAGGTGTGACGTGCGAAGGGTGCGACCAGTATGGCCCAGTCACTGATACCGAGAGGGTTGACATTATAAGCCCGCGGAGAGGGGTTCCTCTTCATCGTCGATCAATTGGGTTGGACTATCGGGGACAGTTGGTGAAGCCCGAATCAGGGCTAGGGAGCGGCAAACGCCCCAACGGAGGAGCTATGTTTACAGCTCAGGCGCCGGTCTGCAGATCCGGTAAGGATGCTAAAAAGATCCCGACCCGACCAAGGTTATTTGCCGGAGCTTTAGAGGCTAATTGGTAATTCCTGTGTATGTAACAACGCGCCGTATCTCAATCTCGCGTCCACGGGGGCCGTGTCTGTTAGACCTTCTTGGTGCGTAAAAATCACTTGAACATTAACCTGAGGAACACCATCAGAAGTTATCTCTCTGATAGATCAATATCATTCGACATCGTGGGACAAATTCGATCCAGCAGGGAAATGTCCAGGCGTGTTCCTCAAGGATCAGTACTTGGCCCGTTACTGTGGAACGTGGGATATAACCAAGTCCTGGAAGCGACCGTCGGTGCATATTATATGCTACGCCGACGACACATTGATAATCGCTGGTGGCAGGTCCTGGATCCGCACTTGAGGATGATTGAGACGGTGGTGGCTGCATCACCACAAAGATCCAGGAATTAGGATTGGAAATCTCCGCACACAAAACTCAAGTTCTATGGCTCCACGGCTTTTCCCGTTCACGGAGTCCACCTCTCATCTGGCTATATGTGCAAGGAGATCGGATACGAGTCAAGAAAGAATTAGAGTGCCTGGGTGTGACGTTGGACAGACACCTCAATTTCAGGGCGCATTTCAACCGCCTAGTATCTAGAGTGGAAGGAATCGCAGCACCCCTGGGCCGACTGCTCCCTAACATCGGAGGGCCGAAGAAAAAAGTACTTTACCTTTATATTGACATGATTAGGCCAGTGGGCCTAATGATGTCTTGTATGGGGCGCTCATCTGGTCCCGGCATCTCTCTAAGGATGGGAACAAAGTTCTGCGGCACGTACAAGCAAATGGCCATCTGAGTTGTGAGGGCATATCACACGGTATATATCATTCGTGACTCTCTCGGGAATGTTTCGTGGGGCCACTACTGATTCACAGAAGCCAACTCAATAATCAGCAAATGTTATTAAACCTGAGATACCCCTCCTTTACCTGATGAAGCCATACATATACCAAGTAAAAAGACGAATAAAGGCATTGTTTCTCTTCAACTCTAACTCTTTAATTTGTGCTCCTCCAAAACCCCTTCATTATTATAATCATACGTGGTTATACATATTGATATTTCATATTAAAAGTATTAAACTCTGGCCAGCACACGTTAGAGGAGTGCCCACGTTTCGGAGCACAACGCAGTACTCTTAGAGAAATAGTCGGGGCGAACCTTTGACCAGCAGCGGTAGTTAGCGCGCTACTCAGCGGCGACTCCCAGAGACTAGCATTCACCAACTTCTGTGAGAAGGTTATGGGAATTAAAGAGGCCGAGGAAAAGAAATGGGAAACGAACAACATAACCAGGCGGACCAGGTGCCAACTAAGAGCGAGGAGAGGACGCTCCCGCCGTGAGAACAACGCCTCCCGGGGATAAGAAGATATACTGCAGGACAAAGAACATTTTCCTCCACATATAAAGACCTCGATGAGTCTTTGAGAACGGGTGAGGGTCTTAACTCTTATCAAACATGGTCGGCGTCGCTGCTTCCCAGAGTTTGTTAAGAGTTTAGGCCCTCACTCGCTCTACAGTACATCTGCATCATGCATCATTTTTATCAATGAAAACATGATTGCATTAAATTTTTCAAATGTAATTCAAAAAGAAATCCTTATTATTCGTATCGCCTTAACTATTGTTTTCTTGTAAGACTATGCTATTAATAAATTAAGCTCATGAAATCCAAAAAATATACGAGGTATACCTCGTCTGTGCTATTACATTAGTTTTGATTCGTTGCGCTTGTTTGTTCTTTTCCATAATAATTATCATTAGAACAGCAAGATACAGGTACTCGTACAAAAAATATTGACACTACACAATTGACTACAAAAAAGACTAATTACTAGGCCTTTATTTTTGACAGACAATCTTTCCTGCGAGATAGTATTACATTTATTATTTTTGACAGACAATCTTTCCTGCGGATAGTACACAGATCTTCACACAGATGACCTTCTGGCAGGGTTTAGAATGATAATATGGATAAATAACTAGAAACGTATGTGCATTGTCACCAGTATCTCCAGTTTGAAACGCATTACATTCCATACAATCAAACACACCACGGTGAAAAAAAATAGAACAAAATGTAATATAAATGAAGGTACGCATAGAACCAACAATAAAAAGAAAAGAAAACTAGAATTACACTTAAGATATGAGATCAATGAATCTAACATAAAAAGAAAAAAAATAGCACAGACGAAGCAGAAACAAGATCGGAGTCGAGACTGAAACCAGGCCCCGATCAGAGTCAAGCCACTGATGTAGATAAGACAACACAAGACAAGAACAAACCTTCAAGTCATTATACGTTAAGCTACAAATTATAAATTATAAATCACAAGTTAAGTTATGTTTACATTACAACACGGAATGCCAACAACCTCAGTGATACTAGCACCGACATTCATTCATCCTGTGAGCGTCGGGGAGGACTATTTCATTTAGAGGCAAGACGTGATGAACAAGACTCACGAAGAAGGACATTACAAGGTGGTGGACCTACCACACGTCGTCGTCACGGCAACCAGGGGAGACTGACCGGAACGACAGCGGTGGTGTGTGTCAGGCTCTTGAATAAGTATAGCAGACGATAATGGAATTCTTAGTACAATATTTCTCTGTCCGATAGAAAAATTATATTTATAAATGTAATTATCGTAGTGCGTCATACAATTCTTCGTAGATGGTGATTCGTAAATATGCTTCTTTCGGCGTGTCCTATTATCTTTTCAGCAAGTATTAGTTCTAATAGAAAACGTTTGTTAGAATATTGAGATCTGGCATATCCAACTTTTTCGATGAAATCTTCGATTCGCATATCGTTAGTATTAGTTCAATGATTTGATTATTCGGACGATGTTTTCGGGTTTTTAGAGTTGAGATGTCTCGTTGAAGTTTGAGTTGTCGCGTGCTGTTCTGTAGATGACGCGTTCTTCTTGTATTTTTTCTTCTTCTTCTTCTTTTTCGCTCTGATAATCAGATGCTGCCCGTCGCGATCTCATTGTGGGTGCTGAAACATTAGTCACGCGGAATAAGTTTGGATATTTAATTTGTGCGCTAGTTCCTTAATTTCGTCCGCTCTGTTGGTATTTTCCTTGGCCAATGTTTCGTTGAAGGTTCTTGATGCCTTCTTCGAATTTCTTTAGTTCATTCAGCAATAGCCGTAGTGTATTGTCGCTGTTCCCTTCTTGCGTCATTTTCGTTAATAGAGATTTCGATATTCCAAAAATTAAAATTCGTACCTCTCATAACTGGTACTAAAGACTGTAGTTTTCGCTTTTTCTAGCTCATACACGATTCTTTAGGCGGTGAATCATGGAATTCGTTAGACCGTAGTCCTCTTGCTCGTATATCCGTAGAAACACATTTTAGAGTTTGTGGAATTTCTCTTCTTAACGATTTCTCTTATCCTAGCAATCGCCAAAATTTGTCGCGGTAGGAGATTGAGTTCCTTAAAAAACAGGTGCGCGACAAGGTCAGGACAGAATAAAGACGCAAGTTCAAGATTTCGAAGACTTTATTTGTTGGGATGTATTTATATGAGCTATTATTATGATTTTGAAAGTAGTGGGATAGCTTCTGGTCATAGGACATATGACACATAGGAAGTATGACAGGTACCTAAAAAATTATGCAAGCAATGAGACAGTTTCCAGATAATGGAACTGCCATCTCATCCAAGTCATTCTCATGGATGGTAATGAAATATTTTGGAAACCTTCCTCATACTTCCTGATTATCATAACACATCTTCCGCTCCACAACTCCTCAAAATCCTAAGTAGAAAAAGTGACACAAAATTCTGATATAAAAGAGGACATCATGGACAGAAAGAAAGACAGAAAAAAGAGAAAGACAGACAATTCTCAATTCACAAATTATCAGAGTGAGTGACTCTTAATTCTTAGGAATCAAGTACAGTGATTTTTACATTTTAATCAAATGGCTGATTCCAGTTCTAGTAAGCAACTGAATATTGCAGATCAAATAAATTAGATGCTGGAGAAAATATAAATAATCTTGCACGTGAGCATAACGTCAATTATCGAACGATAAGACGTACTTGACGAAATACTTTGTCGATACAATTGCGGACGAAGATTCTAAACTGCAAAGAATGTGTTCATCCATTCTACTGATTTAGATAAAGAATTGTATTTGTGGTTCTCACAATGTCGTTTGGTACAAGATCGAATAACCGACAATATTTTAGTAAAAAATATAAAAGTACTGCAAGTCTTCCAACATCCAACTTCACACTAAATAAAGGCTTAAATTTTGGCAATTTAAAAAAAGTTATAATCCACTCCTTATAAATATCTACGATGAAAGTGACGATGCGAACAAATCTGCTGCAAAAAGATTTATTCAACAATTTTCACAAATATTGACAGATCATAACATTACTGATAATAATCTGTTAGCGCACAGAATGCCGAATATTTTCAGGCTCTGAACTCTGATTTAGTTTATAACATTATATTTTCCGTTGGATATTTCCTTGAATATTTCCGTTTTATGTCTACAAAATCAAAAGCATCATGTGTCAAAATGGTAACTCGCAAACCTGCTCTGTTTGTTGTTATCTAGAAACGAAGCAGGTTCGCGGATAGAAAACGTTTTAATTCTCAGTCAGATTCGGTATAATTCTTTGTAAAGAAAAATAGGGAATAGTCACGTTAATAAACTTGTGGGGAAGTATGTTAGGTAGATGTTAAAATGATTCCAACTCGGACACTCACGAATTTTCGGTCTGAACTTTTCGCTAGTCGAGTTGAATCTCGGTTTGCCATTAAACTCTCAGCTAGTCGAATTTATTTTACGTATGAATCACATCTCGCGAACTTCCGTTATTACAAGACGATCAAACGGTAGTTACCAATTGTGGGTTCGTATGTTCTAGTCTATTAATCGTGTGTCGTCGAATTAAGTTCGTCGGTGATATGGAATGTCGGTGAAGTAGAGTAATGATGAGGAAGGTTAATATAAATTCGCGTGTCAGCAATTTCAGGTCGTGGTTATACTGTTTAACAACAGAACTCATTACTGGCTATGCTCCGAACTTAGTTATGAAACAAGAGAACATTCCAGGTCCAGCAGGCGTAGTTCCAGCTGATCCGGAATTTTTAGATGAGAAACTTATCGAATTGTTAATCGAAACGGACATACAGTGAGGAGCAAAATTGAACCAATGAATGTGTTTTTGTAGAAAATAATAGTTTTTTACATATTTACATAATTAACATTTACTTTACTATAACGAACATTTTTTATAACATTTTCTTTACTTTAATAGTAACATAATTTTTGTTGTGACTTAATCATTCAAAAAATAACAGAAAATTAGAGTTTTATAAATGTTTAATACTTTGTTATAAGCCTTACTTACATAAACTTTTTGCACTTAAAACGACTGCAATTCGTCTGGGCATACTCTCCACTAAATTTTTACATACTCCTAGAGGAATTGTATACCACTGCTCTTCAATTCTTTCCCATAATTTGTCGAGGTTTCTTGGACGGGGAATCATATTTATGCCGTAATTTTTTGAGTATTGATCAAAGATTTTCTATGGGATTCAGGTCTGGACTTTGAGCTGGCCAGTCTAGAATCTGAAGTGATTGCAATTTCAATCATTCTTACACGCTTTTTGCCATGTGCCATCAGATAAAAATCTGTTAATTTTAGACTCATCTGACCATACGACTCGTCCCCAATCTTCTACTGAACAATGCATATATTTTTTCGCAAAAACTACACAAGCTTTAATGTTTTTCTTGCTTTTTCAAACATCGGTTTGTCTTTCTTCTAAATTGCTTTAAAATTCATCTCCTTCAAAACCCACGACCACAGTCCAACGACTACAACGTACTCCTGTCTCGTTTTTTTTTTTCGAATAATTTCTCTGCCATTACGGCTGATTTTACTATTTCTGAAGACACCAATAGAATTTTCTTTTTTAATTAATTCACGAATTTTTATCAGTTCCTCAAAAGGGAATTATAAGTAAAAATAGTAGCGTTATACAGAGTATAAAAAATAAATACATGTTCGCGCGCGTGTGTAGCGTGGCAAGATCTTGTTTGATAAATGGACTGTATGTGTATTTGCGCGTTGAAATATCAGGGGGTTTCGTGGTAGTTTTGTGTCGCGAGAGAGTGAACCTTATTGCTTGGAAGTCAAACTAATTCTAACTTGCAAGCCGAAGGAAAGCATGGACGCTCTCTCAGTTCCCTTTCCTTCAGCTTCGGAAAATCGCAGGCCCAGGGTGGGGCACGAAGGGCGGATGCACATTGCCGTCTTGGGTGATCTTGCGGGCCCGTGTTTCGCACGTGTTCGAGAAGGTTGGTTCCATGCTTCAATTCACGTTCAAGGGCCTTGTCTGCTTAGAATAAATCTCAGCTAGATGGCCAGGGTTTTCTGGCGACACAGGCCTGCTCAAGGCACTTAAAAACTCGTAAATTTTCCCTGACACGCCTGCACCCAGACCGTGGGTATTGTAGCATGGAAATTCTCCCGAACATACATAAATATTTACATCAATTGATTACTTCCTATATGTACTATACAATGATAGAGTTTGAGTTTTTAGGAGAATCTATGTACCAAGTTTAGGTTAGTGAATCTTTTTAGTCTAAGTGGAGAATTACTTGCGTTCGATAAGTTTCTAGCTAATTTATTTTGGTGATATGGTTTCTGTAGAGTTAGCTGAATTGGGTAATTTCGCATTTTACTAAGGATATAGCTAAATTTTGATGTATTATGTCGTTTGTAACATACCATGGGGCATTGCTACGTAGCGTTTTAGATTGGAGTATCTGAATGATCTCAATATTGGAATTGCTGACCGTGCTCCACAGCTGTTTGCCATATGTCCAGACATGTTTGAGGATGGTTTTGTACAATAATAGTTTGTTTTCCATCTTTAATTTAGAGCGATTTCCGATCCGAATATAGTTTTTTAACTTTAAGCCTCAAATGGTTATATTTAGTTTGAATGTGTTTCCATGTCATTCTTCTGTCCAGAATGATTCCGAGGTATTTAACTGAGTCACTTTGGGGTATTATAGTGTTGTTTATCATGACTGAAAGACATGTTTGCTTGCGTAAAGTGAAGGTCACGTGTTAGATTTCAATTCGTTTACTTGTATGTTCCAATTGTTGAGCCAGCTAGATATTGTCCAGATGCTCTTGAAAAACTTTGGTTGCTTCTAAGGAATCATTGTGTGAGTCCATGACTGCTGTGTCGCAAACATGGCTTAAGACATTTGGAGTATCTGGTATGTCCGAGGTATAGATGAGATAATATATCGATCCTAGAACGCTTCCCTGGGGCCCATCTGAGTAGATGTTGTAGACTGGAGTGATTACATCCTGAAATTTGAGTTTAAATTTTCTATTGGTTAGGTAAGATTGTAGGACTGTAAAGTATGGGTATGGAAGTAGTTTTTTTCAATTTATAACGTAAGCCGTCGTGCCAAACTTTGCTTACTTGACGTCCAGGAAGACTGCAGAATAGTATCTTTTTTCCTCTAGGTCTGTCCTTATGTATTCTACCAGTCTATGAACTTATAAAGTTGAGTGGTGTCTTCTAAATCCGAATTGGTGTTCGGGAATGATATCTGAATCTGTCAATATAAATTCCAGGTGAATAAGAAATAGTTTTTCAGATAGTTTCGAGGTAAATGGTAGAAGATTGATAGGACGGTATGATGCTATTTCATGCTTTGATTTTCTAGATTTGTTTATTACGACGATACGGGAGACTTTCCACTGGTTGGAAAAGTGACCTAGACCTAGTATTGCATTAAAGATTGAAATTAATAACGAAATGCATTTCTTCGGTAATTCCTTGATTATCTTGCCGGTTATTCGGTCGTGATCCGGAGTCTTTTTGGGGTTTATATTGGTTATCATTAGTTTAACTTCCTGAAAGGTGAATAGTGCAATGGGAAGAGAGAGTTGATAAGGTGCCTGTAAGTATTCTTGAAGTTCAGCTGTAAAATCTTGAGAGCTAAAAGGGGAAGGTTTGAAGATTTCGGTAAAATGTGAGCCAAAAGCTTTTGCCTTTTCGTGGGGACTTCTGGCCCAGTTACCTAGTGGGTTCTTGATAGGGGGAATTCTTTTTTACGGCTTTGATATTCTTCTGCTTGCTTTCTAGAGAGAGTAGTCAGGAGAGACAGGCTGCTCACGTATCGATTGAAGGATTCATTCTTGAACAGGGATAATAAGCGGTTGAGTTTTCTGGTCGCTCTATTTAATTCCCTCTTATTGTCAGGTGTTTTATAATTCTGCCATGTTCTTATTAATTTCCGTTTTTTGGAAATCTAATTGAATAAGTGGTTTGTATAGGTGTCCTTAGGAGAGTGAGAATGGATTTCAGGAGTTGAAAATCTGGTCGCTTCAATGATATGATAAGTAAAGTATTCCATTGCATCCTCTATGTCTTTTTTCAATTTTAGACGTAGATTTGCAGCTTTAGCTTCAAGAAATTAACGGAAGAGAGTCCACTTTGTGTACTTATTGCAGATAGAAGATGTGCTTTTTTTTTAAACTATAATGTTCAAAACAGCAATAATTGGAGAGTGGTCTGATATGAGATCAAATGTGAATGGACTTGAATATACTCTGATGAAATACTTTTGGTGATAAAGAAGTCCAATAAATCTGGTGTTTTGTTTTGGTCTATAGGTCAATAAGTGGGTTTTCCAGTAATCGCTAACTATACTGTTCTAATTTACATGTCTGAATACATTTGAGAAGTGATCTGTCTCTCTTGAAGTTATAATTCTTGATTGCCAGAAGGATATTTTTGGCGTTGAAGTCACCACCTGCTAAAAATCTGTTGCCTAATGTTGAGAAGAATGTCTCGAAGTCCTCATTTCATATACTGTGGTCAGTCATGCTTGGGGGGAGGTAGCTCAACTACCATTTAATTTTAAGGTTCACGATTTAGGTAACTCCTACGTATTAGCATTAGGGCGCTTTAATTCATTAGGGAGGCTTCGAGCTACGACAATGGTCATCCAACCATCAAGGTTTAATACCTGATTCGATATCGAACAGTGACACCTCAGTCATCTGACAATCACGACCGACCAAACAAAAAAAGACGCTCGGCCTATCGTGGCATTATAAATTAGACATTATGCGTTACAGTATTCAAAAAAAAAACAATGTTCGCAAAGGGTAACCAAACGCATAATGTTATCACATATCACGCAATTATTTGACTTACTCGAACCGGTAATTATCAAGGCAAAGCTCTTTTTGCAAGCTTGGAAATTGGAAATCGGATGGGACGAGTTAATTTCCCTTCATTTACACCACACTTGGTATCAATTTGAGTCACAATTAATCCAACTACAAGAATTAACCATTCCGCGACTAATAGTAAAAGACAACGCGATAAACGTACCGGTACACGGGTTCTGCGACACCAGTTAAAAGGCACCTGCGTACACCTGAGATCCACTAACCACTCAGATTGCATCTCCGTAGATCTCATTTCTTCAAAATCCTGGGTAGCGTCCATTAAATCACAAACACTGCCTCGGCTTAAGCTCTGCACGGTTGTCCTATTAACCCACTGAAAACTTTAAAAATGCTAACCAATCAAACAATATTGTGGACAGATTCAATGATTGGTGGAATTAGAACCCTGAATTATCGATGGTGAGAATTAGTTTGGGAAGTAAAAATATAGAGGCGTGCTAGAACGGAAAAGAACCATACTAAAGAGCTTGTACAAAAGAAGAGACTTGAGTTTTATCTTATTTCTTTTTTCTTGTTTTGTTTATTTGTAATCACTAGTAGATAAGAAATATATAATTCATTTATCAAATTGTTGAACTGATGTTTGGAACTTCATTGTGAACACCATAACCGTGAAGTTATAAAATTATCATGTATTACATTGGATAAAAACGCCACCGCATACACTCAAGACATTTGTAGCAAATAGAGTAGTTCAAATTCAGCAGGATACGCAATTTTGACAATGGCAACAAGTACCATCGCAGCACAATCCCGCAGATTTTCCAAAGACACGGATCCTGCAGATCTAATTAATAACCGCCTTTGATATAAACCGTTGACCGAAATGTTTAATAGACGACACAGACACGTGGACGACACAAAAAATAAGTCCCATTGAAGTATCGGATCAAACATATCATTAGATTCATATCGGGACATAATACAAAGATTTTCATTCATGGAAAAATTAGCACGCACTATTGCGTATTGTTTTCGATTTCATTATAACACCATCAAGTCTCCCAGAATTCACGGACATTAACCATCAAGGAAATTCAGTCAGCAATTATTCGAATCATAAAAATAGTCCAAACCCATGAATTTCCAGTTGAAATCCATAACAACCAACACCAACCGAAATACAAAATATAAGGGAAGATTATGCGCACTAAACTCTTTGGATGAGATGGGTTTTTTTCAAGGGGAACAATCGCGCACTCGAGCATTGCGCACGCGAAACATCCGATTATACCGGCAAACCATCATATCACTGAACTCATCACTCAGCAACATCATAACATCAATCAAATTCATGTAGGCGCACAAGTAACCTTAAACGCTATTCGGCAAAAATATTGGTCAATCGGCAGCATTCAAGAGGTAAAGAAATACATTCGAACATGTCCAACTTGCCTCAGAACCAAGCTAATACTTTATACGTATTAAATGGAAAACCTTCCCATCGAGAGCGTGACGTTTCAACGCCCATTTCTAGTCACCGGAATAGATTATTGCGGCCCAATTCCTATGAAGGAAAAGAAGCTGCGTAATACAAAAACAATAAAAGTTTATGTGGCCATCTTTGTATGTCTCAAATATAGTATATGTCACAAAGGCAGTACATATGGAATTGGTGAACGATCCAATTCCACCGAACCACCGAAACTTTTTTACAGCGTTAAAACAATTCTTCGCGCGACACGGAAAAACAAAACATATACATATATTGATAATGCAAAAACCTTTGTAAGCGAAAATTGTGAACTGCGGGAGTTACAATTAACGAGCAATACAAGGTCTATCATTCGCGATTATCTAACACGGAAGCAGGCAACATGGGATTTTATTCTGCCACGCGCACACCATTTCGGTGGGATTTGGGAAGCCGCCGTTAAATCTACGAAGAAACATCTTGTTAACATTATCGGGAATCATTTACTTACATTTGAAACATGAACACTTGTCTCATTGAAATTGAAACCATTTTGAATTCCCGTCCTATCTTATATCATTTAATTCAAATGACCTTACCACGTTAACACTCCCAACCATTTTCTAATCGGTGACGTACTAATCAGCATACTTGAGAAAGATGTTACCGACAAACAGTTTAAACATTTTTGGAAACGATGGCACAAAAATTATCTCAACCAACTAGTAGTTTGCAACAAGCGGCATACGAAGAAAACAACGGAGTTGCGAATAAGATCCCTCGACATGGTCAAGGAGGATCATTAGTACCATTCTGTTGGCCTCTCGGACGGATTACTGCATTACATCCTAGTGACGAACAAGTTACACAGATTTAACACTATTATCCAATAGAATCAGATAAAACTTAACATAATTATCATCAATTATCATCGTATTACTCATCAATGTATATATTAAGACCGCATATAACGCACATCACCCATTTATTCCCATAGTCACACTTATAGTTAGAAAAGGCATTGTTGACCATGTTCTGAAGCAGAATAAAATATTCCTAATCGTTATATTATATTATAATATTTCGAATTGTCGCTTACTGAGTACTACTTGAAATATTATAGCGAAAGTTGTAGCGAAGATTAGGCTTGGGAATATTTGATTTAGCCACCCAAGTCTATGACTTAAAATACGGGAATAAGTATTTGTGTATGTGAGCGAAAGACCAAGGTTTCAAGTAGGCAGATTGTAAAAATCTAGGAAGATAGTAGCGAGACTTCAACTTAGTACAGATCTAGAAAGAATGTAGTGACTTGCGAGCAAGTGCAGATCGTAAGGAAATCAGAGAGAATATTAGCAAGTTATGAGAGCGAAGGTCCTAATCTTTTCGTCATCGCCGCATTGGAACTTTTCTCTTTCTATTGAGTCCCACAAAATTGAGAATCATTCGGCTAATGCGAAAGTCATAGACGAAACGCGACAAGTCCAAATAAGAACGACTTCCTACGAATCGGAATTTGCGTTTAGTCAATGTATATCAAACGAAACCGCCGTTGATATGGCAATATCGTTTGTTTCGAAAGTAGAAAACAATCTCAAAGATCTTGGTATCATGAGACTCAATTCATGATGTTTCGAAATCCAATGAGAGTTACTTCAACGTCCACAAGCCATGCCGTGCGTGATAAAGGGGATAAATTCGCGAG
Organism: Melipona beecheii; assembly: GCA_032399605.1. Classification (NCBI taxonomy): domain Eukaryota; kingdom Metazoa; phylum Arthropoda; class Insecta; order Hymenoptera; family Apidae; genus Melipona; species Melipona beecheii. The sequence continues at coordinate 4,624,301 of JAUCMO010000498.1, forward strand.
CGAATATTCGAATTAGCAACTCCTGCTGCTATCAATGTCAAAACATTAAGGCAAATGATAAAGAGAATTAGATTATCGTTGAATGAATCAATGCAGTAACATGTATTTATGAATTCTCAAAGATCGCAATCTTATATTATACCTTTCTAATAATATACCTTTTGATTTTTCAGCTGTCATTAATGAGGACTTCGTTGCAAACAGAGCTTTATCTGATGTTTCAAAAAAAATATATAGGAGGCATATATCTGCGCGCGAACAATTCTGGGTGCTCTGCCATTGTGCATTAAATCACTGACAACACCCGTCTTCTCAAAGGACGGATCCAAGCGCGATCGGAATCAGGGAAAACCTTACTCTTGTTATATTTTTGTTCATAATATTGAACAAAATGCGAAATTATTTAAAGATCTGTGTCAAACACACTGTGATTCATTCAAGCCGTCTAAAGACACAACCGAGAGAGAAGATTTTACGTGCCTGTACCTAGCATGAGCCTTACCAGACACGGCCCCCACGGGCGTAGGACTGGGATACGCCTAGTCAGCGCGATCCCACAAGAGGAACTACCAATTCGCCCCAGAGAGAAGCTCCAGTGACAGCCTTGGTTTGGCGGGAAACCACCATTTTATTAATTTTCAATATTTTAGTCTCTTTCTTTCTTTGTTAATTTACTTCCGATTACTTTTTTACAATTGCTGAAAACATCATCAATATATAATATTCAAAATTGTCTTTTATTTGCTTTCACATTCTCAAAATAAATTCCTTTCATGGTTAATTTCAATTTCTGGAACACTAAATAGTCGATTGAAGAATAAAGATAAAGGAATGATTATTTATGTCTAATAATATTGTCATGCATCTCAAAAATTGTGTCAATAAAAAATTAATAAATTTTAAACATATTCTGTTGACAAACAAATATTTTAAAGTTAATTCAAGTTGAATTAACAAAAGGAAATCTATAACACCTAAATTTAGTCTTAAAATAAAAATGCAATCACTAAAAATTGATTTAGAATATCAATGTAAAAATTTTTGTATGTAACTCTTTCCTTGATTTTTAAAAATTGTTTAAGTTTAACAGTTTTATTTAATTTATCTGATTTAACATAATTTTTTTATTCTAACAATTTTTATTTAGAATCCAGATTCAAGAATTTGTAATGTTCACATAAATTAATTTTTATATCAAGTAAATCTTCATGAAACTTTTTTTATACTATTATATTAAATCATTTTTTTCATTGGTTTCATTCAATGTTGATTAATAATGCAAATAATGAATGAAATATTAAGTATAAGATAAGTATTTATTAAACTAAGAAATCTAAAAAAAATAAAATAATTATTACTAGTCTAGCTTAAATTCATTTATCATATTTTATTCATTTATTATTTTCACTAGTTCTCAATAGTTCTTAGCACTGTTTTATCTCAATTATAAAACTATTCTAAAATTTTATTTAATAAAATGTCACATAATCTGCTGTAATACTTTGTAAACTTATAAGTAGTTAAGTGCAATTAAATAATATAAAAATTTCTATTTTTATGTGTAAAACAACTATCGATTTTTATGATTTTAAAGTTATAATTGCAGAAAAAGTTAATGTAGATAAAAGAAATATACTTCTTGTTATCCTTAAAATATTTGAATCATTTTTAAATGAAGATTACCTTATTCATCACTAATTTATTACATGTAGACATAATTCACTAATTTATTACATGATGACATATGTATATCATCACATAGTTACACACTCCTATGAATGTATCTTGCTGTATTCAAATCTAACCTGTATTCAAATATAATTAAAGTATAAAAGAATAAATTTTCAATTCTTTATTCTGTATATACACAAGTAGATAATATCGAAACAAATAAAAAGTAGAAGAAATACGTTGCAATTTAATAAATCTTATCAATATTTCCAACATTGAATTGAATACTTACATTATTTTACTTCAACTTGAATGTATTTTTGATAAACAATTGCACATATTTTTTTCTATAACTAATATTTATGATATTACACACAACATAATAATTACTTAATCTAACCCAGGGCTGAGAAACTAGTGGCCCACGGTCTATAAACCACACACGATTTTTATTTCTTTTCTAATGATCCCTACCATTTGATTTTGTCTGGCTATCTGACATGTATAAAAATGTGATATCCATCTATGTATATATACATATACATTAGGACCCAGAATAATTCTCGTTACTTTCGTATTTATTTTAAGTCATAGAATACAATCTTAATACGAGTAGTAGTCTTATATTATTCAATTGTGATCATTGTGACGAAGATAATATAAGTAGCCTCTTTGAAAATTCAAGTTCAAGATCTAACAAGGATTTTTAAACGCTAGAAAAGGAAACTTCACTTCTTCAGATGTCATGGCAACTAAGACCAGAGATTTGTGATATTACAAAGTCTACCACACAAAATAGATTTCTGAATTATCATCTGAACTATCTATCTATGAAGTCTTATGCAGTGTTATTACCACTTTCAGATTCATTGTCTATTACTTTAATCTTCTTATATCTAATACTATATCAATATCATTATCACTGTTTTTGATTTCTCTATCACGAAATTTGTTTGATCGTTTTTATGACCTGAAAGTTAATCCCGATCTCTTTTAGCTAGGTGTCCACTGGAGAGTAAAACTGTCGCGAGTTGCTCTTGTGAGTATTTCTCGCAAATGGATACTGTTCTGAGAGTTACAGACTGAGTCGCTTAACTATCTCAGAGTCAACGTGCCGTGACCTACTCGCAAATGGGTACAATATTATACTGCTCTCGGGGAGTTGCTCTCAGAATTCGAAGTTCTGTCGCTAATTACTGTATTACGTTATGTTATGTCACGCCTCAAAAGCAAAATAGTATGCAAACACTCTATTCATCGTGTATTAATACTGTTGAATAATTCATTTGTATAATGTAGGTACGTTGATGATAATTTAACCCAATCACCATACTACAAATTTATATAAATAGCTCCATATTAACTTTTAATAAATTATATTATATATTATATTACTTTAAACTATATTAAATATTATGGTATTATAAAGTAACAAAGGTATATATATATAATTTGATAACGTGAATTAACTGAAACTTTTTTCTGTAAATGCAGACTAACGAGTAAATAACAATCTCTCTGATGCTAACTATATATACACCTCTAATAATAATCAAGCGTCTTTATAGTAAGAAATAAATGAACTAACGATTTATAAATATTGTACTGTTTATGAATTTTACAAACTTGGCGCCGTCGGATTATCGAAAATGTACCTATCGCGGAAAGATTGAGTTTAATATTTATCTCAATTTGTAGTACGATGAGTGTATTGAATTATCATCGTTGTTCCTAAAAATTGGTAATTTAAATAAACAACTCCGTATTATCTTCTTATAAATTATGATAAATATTAATGTAACAAAACATATACTAACGAAAATATTTAACAACTAACAAAGGATAACTAATAAGGAACAAGAAATAACGAGTAACAAATAACGGATGAAAGAATGGACGAAAGAAATGTCGAGTAACAATTTCGGTGCAATAAATTCTTCGTTTGCTCCATGAACTGAAAAAACGTATTTCAAAAACTACATCGTAAAAATTAAGCTACTACGACTTCGCAGATCAATCTACAACTCGATTTGACAAAGAAGAAACAATGAAAAATTAAACGAGAAAGTAGTCGAATAACAACTTCAAAGCAATTAACTCTTCGTTTGCAAAAAAAAGCGTACTTGGAGAAATAAATTGTGTTGCTACGTCGCAAATGTTTCTTCGATTCACTTTGATAAAACAAGAGGTAGAGAAAATAGGTGAAAAACAATGAGAAAATTAAATTTAATATCCGGAGTAATTGTTAGTCCCTAGCGCTACTGATAGGTGGTGCAACGCAGTTCATGCGAAAATATTTACGCGAAATCGTTTACTTCGTACAAAAAAAAACTAATTGAAACAAATAATGCCTCTTCTTTTGACATAGCGCGTTATTTCTAAGACAACTAACTTCGTTTTTGGTTTCGAAATAAACAAACAAACATTTTCAAAGCTCCTACGTTCGATAGAAACGCACTGACAAACACAGTTTGATTTTACGCAAACGACAATGAAATTTCGCGTCAAATATGTTCCTCAATGTAATTTACAGCATTGGTTTCGAAATATAAACAAATACGATTCCAATTATCCGAGAGAAAATAAAAGAATCAATTTCGAAGCAAGTGACTCTTAATTTACAAGAAGAAAGTATATTTCGAGAATTAAATTCGGAGAATTACACAATATCCTTTCTCGGATTGTTCTTGCTCATTCTGCGTATCCAGCGAATGAAAAAACGAAGAAAAAGTGAAAAATACAGTTATTTTATGTTAGAGTGACATGATGTGATACTTAACACCCGACAAGTGGCGCCACCATAACCGTTTCTGTGACTACGACTTCTTGCACGGATCTCAAGAGAACACGCCCACAAAATGGCGCCAACATATCCAAGCGTACACTCTCCATAAAGTCTGAGAGAAATGTACAAACTTATCGAGAGGAAAATTTGTCGACTTTTCAAATCGAGAGATACTTCCAAGACTCCTAGCTTCGATCGTATGTTGCGTTTATGCTTCGGAATGTATAACTAAAAATTTTGAAAACTCTTACAGTCGATAGAGATTCACTGACGTATGCTGCTTAATTTTACGTAAGTCAGAAAGTAATTTCGCTTCGAAACTGTTTGTCCGTGTAATACGTATCGTCAATTTTTTCCCAAATATACATCAATATGAATGAAAACTTATCTAAGAAATTGTCAAAAATTAAACACCCAGCGAATCAATTTTCGTTTACGAAAAAATAACACTTTCGAATGATAGAGTTGAAGTTTCATAAATACGCACACTTCAGTAGATATTAAGCGTGTATTGCGTACTTAAATAAAGAGAGAAAGAAGAAAAGAAACGCAGTTAACATAAGTTTAGAATTATTACGTTCCGAACCTTGCCGAAAAAATTGCCCCGCCATACCAAAGCACTCTGTACTCACACGCGAAAGAAAAAAGGAATCTGGTAAAGAGAAATAATTTGTCAACTTTTTAAATCGTGAGATATTTTTAAGACTCCTAGCTTTTATCATGTGTTAAAAAAAGCTTCGCAATTTATAAATAAACATTTCTAAAACTCCTACATTCGATAGAACACTGACAAATGCCACTTTGTAGAACTCCATTTACCCGAACCGGAAGGGAGACAAGAACGTTTGGATAACCAGGTAGTTCGGTTAATAAGAGCTCACGGATTATCCCTTCCTCTACAGTTTATTTGTTCAGATAATAGGAGCTAATATTCGTATAACTGGGTTTCTAGTCTTAGTTATTATTTCTTACAAGTTGCAGCAATAACTTCGTAAATATCACGTATCCAGAAACATTAAAATCATGAAATAATTTCCAACTTAAGAGTTTTATCATTCTAAATAGCATATTGTATGAACAAATTGATCAAGTTGAGAGAGCGAAAAAAAGTGTGGGAGCAGGAAAAGATAAAAAGAGAGAGTCATAATTTACGAGTAATATTTTTTCAAGCAACTCTATTTTATTTCCTAACATAGTAACATTTTAAGTATTTGTCTAGTTCATAAATATGAAATTTTTCACATCGCTTAAACACTGAAAATTGTTTTATATTTAATTCTGATTGTGTTTCGATCCACTCCATTGTAGTATTTATACTGTTTAAGACGTCAGTTGTAAGAATTGATTCTTCATTTCCGTTGACGCTTGCCTCGCTACTTTTTTCGTCATCTTCTTCTTCTGGCTCTATGGTTTTCTCCAACATATTTTTTATAACTTCAGATATAGTGCCATCATCGGTTAACATTTGAAAACCTTTATCATTCGCATCGCTTCTAAACCATAGTGCTGTATCTTCTACATTGCATTCAGCACAGTGTGAGATACGAATTGCGGCTTCGTGTATCTCTAAAATATCAGTTTCATTGCAAGCTGATGTCGAATTGATTACTGTCTCGAAGAAGCTTGTTCCAAGCGTTCCGTAAATTATATTTCATGATTGAATTCCACGCTTAAAATATCATGTAACAGTCGGAAAGGTAGGAGCCTGAAAATGAGTTTCTTTTGTTACATGTGGTTATCGATGCCGCCAACTGGAGGAATCATGTATTGTAATTGATTTTGAGTTGTCTCTTGGACCTCTGTAGAGTGTGCACGCGGTTTAAAGGCAATAAAGAACGATTATTTCATGGATGTATAAGTCCCACCGTATAAAATCTTGTTCTCAACAGGTTATGGGCCGAGGCAAAAAAGGTAATTGTTAAATGTACACGAAAGTTTTGTTTAAAAAAATAAATAGCGAAGTGTGTCAAGCAAATAATGACGGATACAATACGTGTAACAATTGCTAAATTGAATAACAACAATTACCAGTCGTGGAAGTACAAATTGCAATTGCTCTTAATTAAGGAAGATCTTTGGAACCACATAAATAAAGTTCCACTTGAAACTTCAGGTTAGAATTGGCTACTGAATAATGGAAATGTTACAGCGACCATCGGATTATTGGTAGAAGACCTAACCTAAACCAGCTAACACAAATTCGTGATGCCACGTGTGCGAGGGCAGCCTAACTGGCGTAGAAAGCATACCACGAGAAGCCATTATTATTGAATAAGGTACTATATTAAAAAGTGTTTATGAAGAATGAATTTAGCAGAAGGTGAAAATATGGAAGTGCACGTCAGATTAATGATCGAGTTAAGAACTCAATTGATGGCCATTGAAAAATATCTAGTCGAAGACGTTTTCATAGTGTTAATATTGAACAACCTTCCAGAATATAACAATAGCTTAATAACTGGATTAGAGCGTCGACTTGAAAAGGACATATTGCTAAGCTTAATAAAAAGTAAATTAATAGATGAATATCGAAGGAGAGTGAACATTTCAGAATCACGCGAAACGGCATTGAAGACACAAGGTGGCGACTCAAGCAAAGCAAATGTAGGTAATTGCGTGTTATTGGTAATTTATTTGAGACGATTACAATTACCTACAAATATTTCGCGTGTTCTATATACCCGATTACAACGGATTTCGTATACTGGTTTGCTATTCGGATCGGCCACGTGGCTAACGATAATGCGGATGAACGACTGTACTTGTACGACTATCGATAAAGACTGATAAGCTAATTGGTAATGAGCGATAGGTAACAGGTGTATACTAAGTACGTAAAGTGGCTCTCGCGTAGCCAGAGCTGTATATATAGACTTAGCCATCTATACTCTTTATGCTTTGCGGCCTAGCGAAAGCGCACCTGCCGGCGCGGTGGCTGTACCAAAGTAGGTGGCGTTATTTGCGCTGTATTACGGACGATGGTCGCTACAAAAATAAATGAATGGTCGAGTGTCATTTTTGCAAAAAAAAGGGCACATGAACAAACAATGCTATAAGTGTAGAGCATGGAAAGATAAGTAGGAGAAAGCAAACAAGGGAATTGTGAAGGGACTTTTACGCGTCTTACTAAGCAAACACTCCGTACGCGTTACATTTAACGTATAGTAATTAATAGCATGATTTCTTAATCACCCTAGAAGAATTAATACAATTCGTATACGTTACGTTTAGCGTACGATAATTAATTGTACAATCTTTTAATTACCCGTAGGAGAATTAAGGATGATGTAAATAATAAAGCACACATGGTAGTTAAAATCAGACTGAATTGTTCTTTAATGGATCTGTCGCTATTTATACACGTCTTACAATTTGATACGTGAACAATTTCGTGAAAGTAGGGGGTTTGACGGCACTTGACGATTTGCTCAGCAGCAAGCCGGTCAGCAAGTTCTTCTCTCTAACCGTCTTCGTGCGGTGATAAGCGAATAGTTATCCAGCGAGTTCTTCTCTTTAGCCGTCTTCACACTCCCCTTGCTAGATTCACTTTAGTCCTCTGTGTATAACCTTTGTCCTGATTTTGGGTATGGTGATATCTTCTATCGCCCAGTTGTCGGATTGGTCACGTGTAGGTCGTATCTCGATGCGTGCACTCTGGGAGGTTGGTTGGAGTTCCATGTAGGTATCCGGGGCTGTGGGCTGAACTAAACTAGTTTAAGAATTTTACGTAATGTTTGTGGTATTACAGAACATTTTAATACATAATTTGTTCGGCACAATTTTGGTTAGTGCTTTAAAGAATCCTATTTTGCGGAGCGTGTACAATGTTATTACGCCTAATGATATGTATCCCCCGTATCGCAATATGTCGAACGCTGTTTCTGTTGCGCTTTTGATTCGTCGGGCGGTTTTAGTTTGGTTGGTTTTAGGTTGTAGTTGGTTATAGATAGAGTCGAGTGTGGTTTTGTAATTATTGAAATTTGGAGTTACGTATGGTGCGTGTGGTATGAGGTGTTTTAATAGTTTTATGTCTTCGGAAGAAATGTTGAATTTGAGTACGAATGGTGCTTCATGAATTTGAATTTCTTTGTGAGTACTTCCAATTTTCATTACATTGTTGTACAATATTACTCATTCTTCGTCGCTGGATAACATAGAGGGAGCGGTTAAGTAGATTTTATTGATTTTTTTACAAAGGGCCTGTATCTCTAGTGGTCTTTGGTATAGCAATGTATCTATTAGGTATGTACATGGGTATGAATGTTATGGGATCGATTTTAAATACGGTTGTTCCACACTGAGCAAAATCGTTTGATTTCGAGGCCTAGAACTCGTTGTGGTAGTCATGTTGCGTGGGTTATGTTCGTTCGCAAATGAGTCCTAAAGGGCTATTTTTACAATACTGTTTTAAATAATATTCATTAATTATGATTTGTGATCCTGCTTGTTCTAATATCATATCATGGTCTATCAAAGGTGCTAAGAATACGTTGTGAATTTCACATGGTATGGGGAAATATTTGATGACGGTCCATTCGTGTTCTTCTAATATAGGAATTCCGATTCGATAAATGATCGTGTCGTCGATTATTATTGTGAGTTTACTGATATCTATAATAGTTTGAAAATTTTCTTTCTGTGCTGGTATAGTGATGGGTTTGATTTTGGTCACGTCTTTATATGCTTGTATGCTTGATCTATGTTAATGAGTGTTTTGTCGATTATCCCGTTTTTCCCTAAAATTATGATATTGTAGAATTCATTAATTTTGTCTGCGAATTTTGAATACAATACTTCTAAGGTGAGCAGCATTTCGTCAAATGTTAGAGTGTTTCTGGTTTCTTGTAATTTCGCGGATTGTTCTGCTAGCCGGGCCGTGAGGCTTTTAAAATTGTCGTCTGTAAATGCTTGTCTTATCATGATAGTCTGATTTTGTATTATGCTACTAAGTTTGTTTTGGTCATCGAAGCTTGTCTAAATTTTTGTTGATCGGTTCTAAGTCGCTATTGTCTAACGTTCCGAACAGAGCCTTGGATATGGAGCCTATTGCGTTTATTAGTCCTCGTCTAGTTCGTTTGTGCAGTATGGTCATGAGTGTTCGTATAGATTTGCTTACTTGTATTAATTTACTCTGTATTATAGAGTAGCCCGAGTTATGGCATTCGTGTTTTAAGCAGTATTCGTGGACAGTAAGTATGGCTATTCTGTGTATTAGTTGCGCATTTTCCTCTAGCCATTCTTTACTGAGCTCATGTTTTTTGCTATCATTGTGTAACAGGATCGAATCTCCTTCTCTATATATATTCTTAATTTTAATTTTCCTATCCTGTTCTTCCTTGTAACGTTTCTTGTTTTTACTTATGACTAATTTTGCTTTGTACGAGATATTCCTGGTGTCTGAGTTTCCATAATTTAAATAATTCTTTGTAAGTTAGGCTAGAAGTCATCGATATAGCTGAACGCATGTTAGCTTCACGCCCGAATGTTAGTTCGAAAGGGGTACAATCGGTTCCGCAGTGTACTGTGTTATAAGACATGCAAATTAAATTGAGATATTCGTTCCACTCGACTTCTCGTTCATCAATGCAGGTTTTTATTAAATCTTTTACTGTACCATGTGTTCGCTCTAGACTTCCATTACTTTGTGGATGAAAAGTAGTAGTGTTTACGTGTTTGATTTTGAATGCCGTTTTGAATGATTCCATCAACTTGCATACAAAATTCCGCCCTTGATCAGTACAAATATGTTTTGGAGATGAGAATATGTAAATGTAATGGTTGATTAATTTATCTATGATGGTTTCTGCTTTTTGGTTAGTTAGTGGTATAAGTAAGAGATATTTTGTTAGTTGGTCTTGGATCGAAAGGATAAACTGGTTTCCATGCTTCGTGATGGGAAATGGTCCGACAATATCGAGCGCGATCTTGTCATTGGGATTGTTCGGTGTGTCCGGAATTACGGCTTCTTCACGCGATCGTATCCTGGTGAGCATATTTTGTTGGCATGCTTTGCAATTTTTTATATAATCTACCACATCTTTGTCTATTCCTTTCCAATAGTATTTGTTTTGATCCGTTCAATAGTTTTGTTTTCCCCGAAGTGATTGACGTAATCATGCATTTCGAATAGTATCTGTTTCTTTTTGTCAGGGTCTGTTTCGTCATACGGTTCTATGGCTAAAGATATCGAGGTGTCCGGTCGATCTTTTACTAGAAATCTGAGCATTAATTGAATTGTTACGATATGCAAATTTGAAAAGACTTCTCCTAATCCGATCCTAATGTCCTTTTCCGGTGCTAAATTTTTGAGTAGGGAGTCTTAATTGCAATAGCCATTCTTTCTCATGTATGGCCGTAGTTGCTGGTGAGTGAGTTGTATGTAGTTGTGTCTGTTGGGACAAAGTTTGATAGGTCGGTCTTTAGTCGGGTCAGTCTTCCAGGAGTTATAGAGTTCGTATAGAGCATCGGAAGCTGATGGGATTTCTGGTAATTCGTCATTAAGCTGTTCTAACGATATCTGTGGTTTTCTGAGAAGTTTGATATTTAATTTTACTGGTCTGTCCTCTATGAGGCGAAGAAGATGTAGTCGAGACAGCGCGTCTACTACATTATCTTTGCCTTTTTTATATTGAATTTCATAATCGTACTCTTCTAGTCTGAGACGCCATCTCATAAGTTTAGAAGAAGGATCACATACGATGACTTGAGCGATTGATGGTCGGTCTGAATTGTAAAACGTACTGTCCTTCTTAATAACTACTGTCTCAGTCTCTTGATTGCCCAAACAATGGCTAGTAATTCCTTTTCCGTAGTAGTGTAGTTCTTTTCGGCTGCATTTAATGTTCGGGAGATGAAACAGCAGGAATGGTTATTCTGGGAGAGAACCGCACTTATTCCTTCGTTACTTGTCAGTTGTCAATGCAAAGGGTAGTTTGAAGTCTGGATAGCAAAGTATTGGGGTCTTGCAAAGTTTTTGTTTTAGAGTGGCGAATGCAGTTTTTTGTCTGTCTATCCAATAGAATGGGGTATATTTTTGTGTGAAATCGGTTTAGCAATTTTTGCAAAAGTTCTTATATTTCCTGTAGTATCCTGTAAGCCCCAAAAATGATTTGACCTGTGTTGCCGTCTCTGGCTATTTGAATTCGCTAATGGCTTGGAGTTTTATCGAATTTGGTTGGAGACCTTCTGCTGCAAATACGTACCTTAAATATTCTAGCTCCGGGTTTAGGAATTCGCATTTTTCTGCTTGTAATTTTAGTCTTACGTCTCGTAATCGTTGGAATATGATAGAAAGTTCTTGTTGTGTTCTTCGATATTATTACCGAATATAATTATATCATCTAGATAAACAAAATAGTAGTGGTCTACTAATCCACGCAAGGCTGTGTCCATCATACGCTGGAATGTCGCAGGCGTATTCTTAAGGGCGAATGGCATGCGCGTATAATGAAAATGTCTGTCCGTGGTCGAAAAAGCTGTATACTTTCGAGGCTCATTGGTATTTAATGAAATCTCGAGAATAAATCTAATGCCGAAAATAATTTTGCATTGCCTAGGTGCTGTAATATTTCGTGAGAGTTCGGTAGTGTTTAGGCGTCCTGGTCTGTCTGTTCGTTCAGTTTTCTGAAGTCAATTACTATTCTCCAGTTTTGTTTCCCTGAGGTGTCCTTCTTTTTTGGTACTACCCATACTAGGGCGCTAAACAGTGAGTCTGAATTTTTAATAATGCTTTTCTCTAACATCTCATTGACTTGTCTTTATATCTCTAATTTGCGAATTTCGGTTTATATGATTTGATGTTAATTGGTTTTTCCGAATGCAGGTTGATGGAGTGGCTGGTGAGGTTGGTGCAGGGTAAGGGATCGTTTTCGAGAGAGAATATGTCATGATAAGTGCTGACGATTTTAGTTATAATATCCTTGTACGCTACTTAAATTTGGATACAAGTTCGTGGATACAGTTGATATTACTAGTTTCTTTAAGTCGATAGATTTCGCTAGAGGTTAGTAATGGGTGCTTACTAGTATTGATAAAGCAAACAGGAATGGTCTCATTGTTAATATTGCAAGGCGTAGTTATGCACTGCTCTGGCTGTACTTCGATTGAGGTTGGTGATTCCCGTAATGAAAGTATGTTGATGTTTAATTTTAAATTTTGATTGTCAAACGGAAACCTGTATTTTTTTAGGAGTGGTAAACTAATTATGCCTTCTTCTAGTAGGGGAAAATCGTTCGGGACTATTAAAGAGGTGTGTCTGATACCGAAAATTGTCATGTGTGTAGAAAATGAGTGTGTGGTGATCGTTTCCTAATTGAATTTGTTTGGGTTCGTCTAATGTTATTAACCTTCGAGCATATTCTCGCTTGAGTAAATTGATTCCTGCTTCGTTGTCGATGAGGAATCGTACTGGTCGCTCCCATCCGAGCATTCGTATTCGTATATGCTGCAATCTTCCTGGCGTGTATTGCACTCGTATTCCGGTTCTTCTAGTTGAGTCTCGTCTCTACTAGGTAGTTACGTTGTTCACACAGCGAGATGGCAACGTGGTTGTGGTAGTTTGAAGCAGTTGCTCTTCGCACGTCCGGGTTTCTGGCAGTGTTCGCATACTGCTGGTTGAGGTAATGGCCGTGGGATAGCCGGAGTTGGTGGTGGAACAAATCGAGCAGCTTGAGTTGTTCGACTGGTTGTTTGTGGTGTGTTGCACGTCACTGGTTTTGATTCTTGTGTCCATATCTCGATTTCCATCGTTTTCTGTTGGACGCTAGTCAGACCTTTCGGTTTCATAGGTACTGTGCTATTTCCCTTCGGAGATTGTGTATGTAAAATTTGACTGCTTCTTTGCTTTCTTGTTCCAAGTTGATGTTACGCATGGTTGGATTTGCATGTCTGTCCTGAATAGAGTACTCTAATTCGCTCAATGTTTGTCTAATGCGGCTGGTATATGACTGCACTGTTTCGGTGGTTCCTTGTCGAATATTTTGCAATTTTGTTCGGCTGCCAGCTTTTGATATGGATACTGAGACTTAATTGCTTCGTATAGTTCGTCGTAGCAACTTATGTGACAGAATCGTATGCTCCTTTTGGAGTGCCCGCTAATTTTCTGGGCGATTATCATTTTTAATAAACTGTCTTGGTCGTTGACGCGGCTAAGTGCAAAGTTTACTGATTTAATAAACTCTTGGACTCCGATGTCGTTCTTTTTGTATAACGTTTCGACCGTGAGGAGTGCGTCCGTTGTCTTGAGATTTCTTATGGTTGTTGGTTGTCGGAGAGTATTGGCGCTCCGTCCTGCTGGTCCGTTTTTAGCGGTGTTCATGGTGCTCTCATCGTCGGTTACCTCTGCTTCTGTTACAGTAGGGACCCTGGATCTCGTGTCCTCCTTGGTGGCTATGATTCCTAGTTGAGATTCTAAATTCTTGAGCTCCTTCGCTTGTTCTACTCGGTCATCCTCCATTATTTTAATTGAATGCTATAATTTTTGGAGAACCTCTCCTTGATTTTTCTCCTCTTGTCTTCTTAGTTGCGTCGTAATTATTTCTACATTACTCATTAGGCTGCGCAGAGTTTAGACTCGGACTTTTACGTAGTCATATTTACAAAGATTTTACCTTAGTAAATTCTTGAATTGGTTCTTGGATCCGTGTGATGAATCGGTGGGGCTGGCGCTCGTAGTCCCAGGTGAAATCTCGTTGACGTCTCAGTGTTCCCCCTGAGGTGGCATAAGTAGATCCTGGCAGGATCGCCAAAATGTGAATGGACTTTTACGCGTTTCACTAAGCGAACACTTCCTACAGGTCGCATAAAATGTGACGGGACTTTTACGTGTTTTACTAAACAAACACTTCGTACACGTTACGTTTAGCGTACGATAATTAATTATACAATCTCTTAATCACCCTTAGGAAAATTGATACACTTCGTATACATTACATTTAGCGCATAATAAATAAATGTACAATCTCTTAATTACCCGTAAGAGAATTAAGGATGATGTGAATAATAAAGTATAAACGGTAGTTTAAAGTCAAACTGAATTGTTTTTTAATTGATCTATCGGTATTTATACACGTCTCATAGTTTGATACGTTAACAATTTTATGAAGGTGGGACTCGACAACGAACCGGTCAGCAAATTCTTCTCTCAAGCCGTCTTCACACTCTATAAGTAAAGTGATTATAAAAGATTGAAGGAAGTAATGTATACATGGCTTACTTACATAAAAGATAATACATATAAAATGTTCTTAGAGATTCCTATATATTCTAATTCTTATTTTTCAATTTTTTTATTATGACATTAAAATATAACCCAAATCAGTAAGATAACTTCAATTTTTCTCTTTACATTCTGCTATTATTTTTACATTTATTCGCAACAATTCGATAATTATAGATATATTTTGTTAAAAATAAAATAAATTTCGGATTGTGTGTTTATTATACCTAAAAAATGAAGGTACTTCAGTGGTTTTTCTGACTTTTGCCTATTTTGATACAGTTTTTTCTTAGAATACAGTTGGGAAAGTGATGTTATATAAAAAAAGAAAATATTTATGTATGAATAAAAATATGCATAATGTGATCGCATTAAAATAGGTAAAATACGGAAAAATTACCAAACTGCATAATTACTAAAGAAAAGAAACATATATTCGTTTTCTTGAGTGTATTTTATTGCACATATTTACATCATTTTATATTATTCATTTTATATTTTCTATTATTCAGTGTGGTAACATTTCAAACAGTTGCCCTCGTGAAATCCAGGTTTTTAAATCAGACGTCGCAGAAATAACGTTAATGGTACGCTAACGGTACGCTAACTTCTTCCTACCTGGTTTATTTGATTTGAAATAAACGGCACAATTTTTTTGTGTTTCCTCTAGATAATTGATAAACAAACAGTGACCAAACCTGTGACTTGTTATTATACATATATCCATTATTGCTCTGAAACATTAGTTCTGATCGTAATTCCAACCAATTGTATCAGTATGTATCAATAATTGTATTTTTCTCGAAATCTTTTAAGTCATAATTATTTCATTATTTTTTATTGAAAATATCTTGTATGTATGCATTTACTACAAACACTTTAAATCCCCAGAAAAAATGTTTTTTCCACTTTTAATATTTTACAGAGAAGGACTATATTGGTCTAGAATATCAATTTCCTTAATATTTTCGATATAATTGAAAATTATTTCAAATTTGGTCATATATTGCGGACATCTCATATCTGATAATTTTGACCATCTTTAGTGATCTGTCTTGATAGAATAAAAAACTAACGAAATTATAATAATTTCTTTTGTATTCTATTTTACCTGAACACATATTGGTAGATACTAAAATAAAGTTGGATAATTTTCTGTAGTCATTATTTCGATGGATTCTTTTATTGGTTGAAGAATAGTTACTATATAAGTAGCCATTTAAATATTCTGGCATATTTTCACCACACAATGACATTCTTAAAAGATTCTATAAACGTACTAATCGTTATAAAATAACATGGATTCATTCCTCCTACCATACCTCCTAATTGTAAGTGTTTTTAGTTCCTTTTCTTTCTTAATATCTGTCTTCTTTTTACCCACTAATATATTCCTTATCGTATACCTTGCAATCTCCATCTATATATAATCCTATCCTTAACTTGATGAGTGAAATCACACATCTAACACACACAGTGTAGTTGTCTTATATGTCTGTCTTGTCCATTCTGATTAATGCTGTTTTTTTGGACTGCTCTCAATTTCCTGGCAGACGTTTTAAATGTGAATGCTTCCCACGTTAGGCCGCATGGGATGACCGATTCTGTAATAAATCTACTATATAATACGGTACAGGACATCCATTTGCATTTGACAGGGTGAGCATTAAAGTTACAACCATCTTCATTGCTTTTCTACAAAAGGAATATGGCTAAATTTTTAAAACTTTTCCTATTTTGGACGGTAATTTTCTTTTTCTTGCCTTCTCGTGAATTTTCTTTCATTGAAGAGATCCGAAAATATTTTTAACGTCGATAAGTAGGCAATGCTTGCCCCAACCTTAACTGTATCTCTATTAGATGTTTTAACTGTATCTCTATTTATTACTTCATTAATAATAATAAACTGAGCAATTCTTTTTTGAGTTTATCTCCAACACAATAATGAATAGAAATTGCTAAACGATCCAGTTATGTCAATGTTCTCGTCAAGGCAAAGAGAAATTAAGCGAAAATGATTTATATCTATTTTTTTGTTGATGAGTTATATTTTTTGCCATTTTCAAAATTTTATTTTTCACCGTATTTCTAGCCAAAGGCATATCCTTTATCCTTTGAATAATTTTTTCGTTGTCTTCGAAATCCTAAAAGAAAACTGAAGAGCTTTTTCCATCTTCTTTCACATAATCCTCATCACCAAAAGGTTTTTCGTGTTCAGCAATTACATTTGAGGCTATAAAAATAGCAGCAGTTACATTTGAATGACCACTGATAAATTTCACTAGAGACATTGATTGAATATTCTTATGTTTGGTTTTTTGGACAATTAATTCTTTTTTTGTTTTTTTTTTTTTTGAGCGATTTATAGTTTCTCTCATAAAGGCGTTTTACGCACGAGGTTTTATATATAACAGTTCCAGAACAGAAGACACATTACTTTGTTGCCTCTGTCAATCATACCATATTCTTCAGTCCATCAATTTTTGAAAGACTCTACTTGAGTCTGATCATTTTTGTTTTTTATTTGCACTGGCCATCTAAATAGAACTTATGAAAAAAATTTATTCACAAGTAAAGTCAAATGGAATGAAAAGTCAAAACTCTAAAAATTCAATTGCTGCACACTTTGAGAGTACGCGGTGAGAGTAACAAGTTGTTACAAGTTGTTCGAGGTGAGGTAACAAACATTCTAGGCGTGTTTATAGAATAATTATAAGTGGCGGAATACACTTGAACATTAATCGAATAGGACTAACTGTCTCCGTTACATCTTGGCTCGGGAAGCAATATTGGTGAGGAGAGAAGTGCTGCGCAACAGCACGTGATTCAGAAGATAAGTCAAAATGGCCAAAATGTGCCGTTAGATAAAGATTATTATATTCGCAATTACTTTATAAACATAAGGAGTTGCCCGGAAATGCGTCCCTTACATTTATATATTTCTAGGTCTGGTTGTAGGACCAAGGGCAGGATAGGTTGTAGGAACGTGTCCTCTTACACATTAAACGTATACAATAAAAATACATCTATTAGTAGTAAGGTGCAACACAAAATGTATTGACAATTTATATCGCCGAGTCGGACACTAATGCTGATCAGCTGTTTTAAAATGGCGGAGAAAGGATGAATATGTATGTATAGTGACATAAAAGATAACAAATCTTCATCGTTTCCAATCGTTTTATTAAAACAAATTACCAAAAGGAGTTATTAAAAAAAATAACACATTTTTGAAGCACGTTTCTTTCTTTGTCGAAATCGTACCATTGGTTATAAAAGAGAGGTTTTAAAAATGTAAAACTTTTGCTAGTGCACATTTTTTAATTATAAATTTGTACAAATTTTTTATATATACAAATATGTTAAGAAAATAAAAAAAATAGGAACAAATGACTTTTTTTACTTGTTCCAATGTAGCTTAGTTTGCATTTAGCTGTACTTTCATAACAAGTGCAACAAATATCTTTAATCTGGATGTAAAATTGTTTCCTTAATTAATGTGACTTTGATTGATCAAGATCACTGATTTGAACGCAAAGAAAGTACCATTATGATAAAAAAATTTCAACATAAAGAAAGTCTATATTGTGCATTTTGCTCAAGTCTGAAGTTATTCATACTATAGACTGTAGCGGGCGGGAAAAATGAACGTCTGAGCACGGCGGTGTTGTGAATTGCTACTCCCGTGCTGAAGTTTTATCGTTCGTCTTTTTTCCTCCGTCGAAGAGATATTAATAAAATATCACTTGTGAGTTTTCAATACTTATATTTGATTGAATGTGTGTACAAGTATGCGTTTGAGGTACGAGTTTTGGTGTGCTGATTCTCTCCTAGTACAAGACTGACTGATAGTGTAAGACTTTTTGGTTCCAACCAAGGATCTTTGTTTAGGCTAGTCTTGTTTCTACCCATACTGACCCTTTCGACATCCTGTCTCTCCCTCTAATGCAAGAGAAAGTGTCATGGATAGGAGGACGACAGGGCAACGACAGAGCAAGTTCCCGGCAAGATCGATTTTTCCCAAGCCGTTTTGGCAGCTTTTCACGAACTATCTTGGCAGCTGTGGGGGTGGTTTCATGATTGTTTTAGGATTCTCCTGATTGACTTGACTGACTGTCTCGGAATGTTTTGCTCTGCTTCAGAACAATGAATTTGTTGATTAATTTCTTCTTAAAAAAACAAAATATTTGATTTTACAAATTGCAAAAAAATTGAACTGAGCACATAAAATAATGTTATTGTTAGTGCGCATGAGTAGCGTGACGGGGTCTTAGTTGTTGAACTGTATGTTTATGTGTAGACTGTATGTTGATCTGTGGACTGTATGTTTTAATCGCACGCTGAGATATGTGTGGGGCTATGCCCTCGTTAGTAGCTTTAGTGTCTCAAATATCAACCTAATTGCTCGGAACTTAAACAGATTCTAATATGATTCTCCTGGGTCGAGGAACACACAGAGGTAACCTCGGTTCCCCTTCCCTTGGAGAATCGCGAGTGCAAGGTGGGAATAAAGGAGAAGGCGTCTCGCCCGTGGAGTCTCGCACACGTTCGGGAGAGTTATCCTCACGCCACGAATATTCTAAGGCGAGTTGGCTTCACGCCACGAGTGTGCTCGGGAGAGTTGGTTCTACGCCACAACCCGGTGTTCGGGGGGGTTGGCTTTACCCCACAGTCCCGGTCGAGGTGCCTGGTTCCGGCAGACCAAAACTCTCGCGAACAGTTATCATTTGTAAATTGTTCGCGTGCCATAAAAATTTTCGTACGTATGTTTCTAGCATGCGTGCCTTAAGTTCACTACTGCATTATATAATACTATCATACTATTGTTGGATTCCGCCTAATGGAATTAACGCATTTATAATTCTGAAGAGCTTTTTATTTATTCAGTGTTGCAATAGTGGTTGTGTACAAGATCTTTTGTCGATTTTGAGGAAAAAAGAAGTCTTTTCCTCTTCCAAGCATGTTTTTATATATTTTGGGTTATCATTGTCAAGTGGGAGGGGAAGAAGCATGGATGACCAACTTCTGGATCTTTTCCTTATGACTAACTATTCACAGTCTACTTTTATGTGGACTGTTAATAACTCAGTGTTTGCACTAATTCAATATTGTCAGGCCGGGTTGGTCAGCCAATTTATTGTTTTATGTAAAGTTTCTATTCACGAAATGGTAATGTATTTCAATGTGTTTGGAATTTTTAGTAAAATTTCCATTTTTCGCTAGAGCCCCCAAATTATCCTTGAATACGTTAATTGGTTCCTTTATGTCTACACCAATTGTTCTAAGTATACCCTGGATTGTGTTTACTTCTGTTTCCGCATCCGATAGGCCGTATATATTCCACAAAGGTAGATGTAATTTCAGCGTCTAGATATAATATTTCAATTTTTATCTTAATGTATTAATATTATTGTATGATACCTCATAGTTTTCACCTATCCCAATGTAGTTTTTGATTCTGCCAATATTTTTCATCTTAAATTTGTTTACAAATTTCTCTTTTATGTTATTAATTTCCTTTTGGTCTCGACTGCATATCAAAAGATCATCAACAAATATTAAAATGAATACCAGCCCTTTTTCTTTTCCTTTAAAATAAAGATAATAATCATATTCTCATCTTTCAAAGTCTAAATTATTCAACGTACTCGTCGAAATACCACGCCCGTGGATTCTCTTTTAGTCCAATCGTCGCTTTTAAATTGATGGATGAGCCTCGAAGGACACGACTGAAACGCACGCGTGATGTTCCTTCCCTCACTCGAAACAACCAATAAAATGTTGTTTCCAGTTGGAGGAATTCGTTGGTTCTGTTTTCAGCAACTTCTCCGAAATAAACGGTTGCAACGTTATTTTTCTCGACGATCATGCAAATATTGGAGGCTTAGATAAGACTGATATCGAGAACACATTGCGTTATAAACAAGTTTGCTCGAGCGTATAGTTTCATCGTCAAGAGACAAAAGCTGAAATTTTAATTTTGGCAATCCTTTGGATGATTTCAATGATCCCAACCAGGCGATGGGTAATGTCGTAATTAGACTGCGAATTTTGTATGTATTTTTAGAAAATCTGAAGATACGAAAATAAATAGAATGCATCTTGATCAATTCCATATAGTTCATTCGATATTTCTTTACTTATTTCTGCACATATATAATAACTTCCTGTTGATTACTTACTTCTGTTCAATCTCAAATTAATCAAATTCAAGTATACATTTTCTTCTTCATTTATTCTTCCTTAATTAAAATATAAAATAATGTCCTTTCTGTTTATTTGTGTACGAAATTCTGTATTTATAAAAATATATTTTATTCTATATTAAAAAATATAGTATATCTATTAAATCTGTGAAACAAACTTCTGTCTAGCCTTTATTTTTCTTAATTATTATCACAAAAATGTAAATTCAGCAATAAAAAGAACAGGTCATCCAGTCGCGATAAGAGATTGTTTGAATTTCCAGTTGGCGTTTCTTTCGAGAGTTATCGTTCGATCCTCAAAAAAGACCGGTGTCCGACAACTATAGATCAATTTACTTAATTTCTGTCGCGTTGACCCGTCGTACATCTACGGCTCATGTCTTTTTTGTAAAACTCTGTAACGATCCCACGGAACCATAGATTGGATGTTCTCGTTTCTCACGTGTTTCTTCGTGTTCTCACGAATGAAACAAATGAAATTCGTTTAATCGTTCCAGCGACATTCGTTCACGAAGCAAAATGGCGCGCTTGTGATTTTTTGAGCGAGCGTGACACTCGTGTCAGAGAAACGGTTAGAAAAGAAACAGTTCACAGCTGATGAATTAGCGCATAGGCAGGTACCCATTTTATATATCGTCAAGGTCGTCTACGTCCTGTAGTGTTTTGGCTAGCAAACGGGCAATCCTCTTATTATATTAAGGACCGGACACTTTTTTACCACCTCACCCCAGTGGTAGGCTATTATTTTCCTGGTAGGCTTATTATCATGAATTATCTCGTAATCCTTTTCCAGATAGCACGCGGAATACGAGTAAACTCGTCATCCGCCAGCAAAGTGTTAAGAGCAATGCGTCCCGTATGAAATTCAATATATGTCGATTCTCATTCGAAATTTTGCCGGGAATAAAGCCCTGAGAAATATGACTTCCGAGTGGTGAACACGTCGGATAAAGAGAGAGAGAGAGTTAAGAAGATTTAGGGGAAGTAATAGGTGTTTCAGTTATATTTATACATTTGCTGATTGTAGCTTACTGCTCCGTGATATACTACTGCTTTATCCTAAACAAAAGATCTTCACAGATTGATTTATGTGATCAGCTTCAGGACGAAATGAAATAACACCATGAAGCGAAAAAAAGAAACACGTATACAATGTTATCACACTTTTCCATTATGTTTCTATGAAGAGAATCGTAAATGCGTCGCCCTAAATTGTTTTTTAAACTTTTCGTTGGCGGAGCTGCTTCCGAATTTGATGACCCGAGTAAGGAATGACGGAGAACGTTTCTGCAAAATATTTTGCCAAATATTTGAAGTTGCTCTCACCTCAGGCGTAGAACATCTTGGGAGAGGACAGTAATGAAATAATTCTTCCCAGAGTGGGGCGTGAGTATGATGTGTGGTTAGCGCGAATTGAGCTTCTCTCATATCATTTAACTACACCTCTGAATTTGCTGCATATGATTACATTCGCTAATTTACTGGGAAAAGTGGAAATCAGCTACCACTATTTTAAATGGCTTGATTAGAGTGGAAAGGATGTTATGTCACTTCCCAATTTGAGGAATTGCTGAACGTTTTGGTACCAGATGCCCATCGGATGTTTACAGGAACGTAGATGCACTATTTATTATCCTTATACTGTTTGCGTTTTCACTGATTCGTGGACCAACTACGAAATTCAGATTAAATGCAAGTGAATTTTTACAAACATTTCCTATTCAAGCTATTTTCATACAAAGTGATCTGTGATGTCGGAGCAAAAGTTAATGAATCCCTCCATTTTTATATTACAATGTAAGTTGCTGTTATCGATTATTGTTTTTAATAGTAAATTTATTCACTATCGTTGTAAATTTCATTTCCATAATTATATTATAATAATTATCTCCTTATCATTTAATAAATAATTATATTATAAGAAATTATTTAAATTTATTTAATAATTATTTATTTAATTAACTATTTAATATTTAATATTAATTTAATTTAATGTTTAATATTAATCATATATAATATATACATATGTATATAGTTTATAATATTTTAAATTATAATAATTATTTTCTTATCATATTACAATAAATTATTTAAATTATAATATAATTAATATAATTTAAATAATTTATAATGGTAATAATAATTACATTATAATAAATTATTCAACTTTATTATAACTATTTAATATTAATCATAATATATACATATGTATATATATATTTTTTAATATTTTATAAATTACAGAAATAAATTCTTACGGGTTAATCTATTATTGTCCTCGATTTCTTGTTTGATGCCTCTTTAAGTCATATTCATCAGAAATCGAAGTTATCGCCTGATTTTCTAGCCTTTCCGTTTTAAAAAATGCAAATATGTATGATGTTTGCAAAACTAACTAATTTTTACTTTTATTCCGTGTTTGTTCTTCGCGAAATTTAGTGAAAGTGATAATTTTCATTTATTTGTAATTCAACCTCGCTACTAGTTAAGTAGTCACTGTTTATTCATTAACAACAGTAAATTGAATGTCGTTGATGGAATTAAACTCGAATGAAAGTTCCCATTCTAAATGAAAAAAAAGTCACATCCCACGCATGGAATTCCACGATCGAACAACATTAACAACTCTTCCATTTTCAAACTTTCGTTGGTCCACTACAAAAACTGATGAAGGATTACACAAGCGAGAAACGAAATGGTGAATCGTATATTTTTTAATTTCTACCACTTTACGTACCAATTAAATGGCCTGCTGTTTCTTTGTTGCGATTTCTATGAAATTACCCGCTTTTCAAATGAGAATATCTTGAATGTGCTTGATAAATAATTTTTGTTAAATAGTCTCGTTGTAAACGATTACGTTAGATTAGCATTAAAATTTACAGTTTAATTTCATTTTATATTTTAATTACTCTTGATAGTATTTGTATTAAATTTGAATTAAATTAAAAACTTCAAAATTAATTCTTAACTTTCGTAATTGTGAACGGTCGCAATAATATAAGATAAGAATTAGTACAATACTATGTGAAAAATTTGTATTCGCAATGTCATTAATTTTTTTTCATTTTTTGTCTTAGTTGTATCTAGCCGTTTGTTTATTCATTTAACTGTATGAAAAATATAAAAATGCATATATCAGAAATCTAATTCAATTTTATCAACTGGTAATGAGTTGAAACTTAATTAATTTACGTTACGCGTACCTGCCTGATTAGCTAATGACCAAACAATCGTTAGAACAATCTGATACATTTTCCACTTAGGTAATTGGGGAAACTGTGCAACTGCTGGTTCGATAGACACTATAAGCATTGGTTATTATACCAGGGTAGTGTTGATCATGATTCGCCGGTGATCCAAGTAGATGTAGTCAATGTTAAATCACTTTGGTCGCACGAGTATATTCGGTTCAGTTAAATAGCTAGCACACAGTTGAAGATTTTAACATACTAGCAAACACAATTAGGTTTTGTTCATTTACCATTGGATCATTTACATCTTGGACTAATTATATCTGTACACTTCCACTCGGAAGTTGTAGAACAAGTTTAATACGATATTTGTTATACGATATTAATACTAATATTTGTTCCAAATCAGCAAATTTGAATAATACATAAAGGCTCTAAAGCGTTAATACGTTAAAAGTTATAAAATAATATACGTACTGAAGTCACCAATTTCAATATTAACTTTTAGCCAAAAATAGCGTGTTACGAATAGACTGTGAATTTTTATGTATTTATGGAAAATGTAAAGATATAAAATTGCACAAGATACATATAATATGAACAATTATATAAAATATTCAAAGTGTAATGCTTTTCATAACTTGATACATATATAAAACAATTTTCTATCCAAGTCTACAAGTTTCTTTAATTATATTCTCAAAAATATAAATATAAATATAATATGTAATAAAAATCCGCAGTCTGATTATAAAATAGGTGTGAAATTAAAAAACTTTATATATCTGCGACAAAAATACCGACTATTAAAAATAAAATGTGTCTCAAGACTTTTGTGCGAGAGTGTACATATGCACGTACCAGATCTACGATTCTGCGATCGAGCCGTGACCGAAGAATAAGCGTTCGAAATTCATGTTTTTCGATAAAGAAAATTTCAGTCGTAATTATTAGCCGTCTCGGTGTTTTAAATACGACAAAATGTTTTAAATCTTTTCGACAGGAGCACGTATATATAGAGGCGATGGTTGTTTTTTTTTAAATTCTTTTTTTTACTCACGTCGTAGAAGTAAAATGAGCCGATCTCGTCGGTCACGTTAACCTCGAGTAGAGTGATGTTGAAGAATTCCAGCAGCTCGCCCGTACGATTCAACCGAAACAGTCAGTCTATCTCGAATGATCTATGATTACGATCGGTTGTCAGCCGATTTCCCTCTTAATTCAGTTCCAGCAATTTACCGTCTTACTGTCTGTATTTTCGATTACAGCAGGACGCGAGCACCGCACATTCTTCTTTAGACAACGCCTGATTGAATATATCTGTTGAAATGTGAACAACTAATCACGACATCTGTTAATTTGTAGTGACAAGCTCGTTGCTAAGATATTTGCCGTTCTTCTTTTGTTCCTCTTCCTGTTCGTAAAGTCTTAGCGTGCCATTATCGTATACTAAATTGTGTTGAAGATTAGTGTGTCCAAGAGATTATTGACCCAAAAAGAGATTAACAATTTAATTGGTGCATATTGGTTTACTCACAAGAAACCGAGCTTTTTATATTTTTGAAGAATTGATGGTACCAAAACGCCTAAGTCACGTGCTCGAACACATTCCAGAAAGTACAACGTTGTTTTTCGAAAAGCACAGTAAGTTCATTTTTACTGCATCGTTGCTGCATTTATTTTTATTTCTAAATTGTATCGTTTGGTGTAAATTTTTAATTTTTTTCTGAAGAAATATTAATGACACTCGTATACATTTTCTTTTGTCGTTAAGAATTATAAACATGGCTAACGAAGCTCTCTCTGCTTCTTCTTCGTCGATGACTTTATTAATTGGCAACATTTTCTCAATTGAGCCTAAACTAGATGAAAGCTCAAATTTTGCATCATGGAAATTTGTCATAAAGATGTCGTTAATTGGTCTTAATCTGTGGGACTGTGTTGAAGCTACAGATTCAAATATGTTGGATCAAAAGAAAGTTCAAAAGGCTTTAGCATTGGTTTAAATGTTAAATCGCATTGCCATGTGCTCTTAAAACATGCGTCTTCAGCCAAAGAAGCATGGAAAAATCTAAGCAAAGCTTACGAAGACTCAAGTCTTCCTTATGAGAGCGTTGTTAATAATTGATTACAACAATCTCAATAATATGAACCTATATATATATATATATATATATATATATATATTGCAGAAGTCTTAAATTTATCAGAGAACCTATTTGGATATAGGTGATCCAGTAGAAGATAACCGTTATTATTCTCGCAGGAGTACAAATCACTAATAATAGCTTTAGATGGATCAAGTGTGCAGATCACCGCTGAACTTGTTAAAAACAAACTGCTTCGAGATAATATTATGCATTTATCAGAACCTACTACCCAGTAAGGCTGCATTTATTGCTAAAGGTGAGCAGAATTTCACAATCCTATAAAAAATTTTACAAAAAAGATGTTGTCTGTTTCGGCTACAATAAAAAAGGTCTCCAATTGTAAAAAAATTCATTTTGAAACTAAACGTAGTGATTCTAAATTTTCGAAAAATTCTACGAAGGAAACTGACTAGGGAATGATATCAGTACTCATGGCAAAGAAAAATACATGTGATTGGTACATAGATTCGGGTGCACATGTCTAAGAATAAACACTGGTCTAAAGATTTTCAAAAATCTGAGGATTAAAAAATTACCGTTGCCGACAACTCGACTCTAATTGCCACAGGTAGCGGGTATGTCAAGGTAAATATTTTGGTAGATCCACAACCCAGAAAGTTGAACGAAGTTTTACATGTTCAAAGTTTAAGCACGAATCTTATTTCCGCACATTATGTCGCAAGGATTTTGTAGTCACTATTAATGATCCTATATGTAACATATATTTAAAAGAAAATTGCAATATCATTGGTAATCTATCATTGTAACAAGTTCAATTCTCAACGGATTCTATAAACTAGACACTGTCTGGCACATGTTCATTCTACAATTGTTAATGTGAAAAGTCATAATTTATGGCACAAAAGATTAGGGCACCTTAACCATCGCTGCATGGATCTATTGAGAAAAAGTCTTGCAATCAGAATCAATTTCAATATATCAAACAAATAGCCATGCATCGCCTGTGCAAAGGGTAAACAGTCTAGGAAGACTTTTCCTCACGTAGAAAGAGAAAGAGCAAATGAATTACAGAAATTAATACACGTGGACGTTTGCGGTTCTGTGCCAGAGACAAGCTAATTCGATGCCAGATACATTTTTATTCTAATTGGTAATTTTTCCGGTATGACATTTTGCTACTTCGTGAAAAGTAAAAATGAAGTTTTTGAGGCTTTTAAACAATTTAAAGTGTGGGTTGACAAAGATAAATATAAAAAAATCAAGACTTCTAGAATAGATAACGGAACGGAGTTTGTGAACTATCAGATGCAGGAACTTTTAAGAAAAGAAAGTATCATGCACCAAGCGACAGTTCCCTATACGCCTGAACAAAAGAGCGTTGCCGAAAGGACAAATAGAACTGTCATTGAAAAGGCATGTATCATGTTACACGATGCAAAACTCAACAAGAAATTTTGAAAAGAAGCCGTGAGAACGGCAGTGTGTTTAAAAAACCGTTCACCTACTTAAAGCGTCAAAGGGAAAATTCTTTTCGAGATTTGGCCGAACAAAAAATTAGATCTAAGTTATTTAATGATTTTTGATTGTAAAACCTTTATTCACATTCCAAAATAAAATTGAAAAATATTCGATGCAAAGGGGAAGAAATGTTTGGATAATGTAATGGTTGAGTATTATACAGCAACTAAAGACTACAGGCTCGCTGATCGAATGAATCAAAAAATAATTTTGAAGACTCGAAATGTTATTTTTCTTGAAAATGAATTTGAGAACATCTGCAAAGAAGAAACAAGGGATAATTTTGCCCATGATTCTGATCCTTTCCTACATTATGACTTTATAGACAAATCATGGACTATACGAATCAATCTGAAGGCAATGATGAAATGGATCAAACAGAGGAAGTCAATGAGGAGAGTTTTACCTCCACTTCAAGCGATTCTTACTTAGAAACAAGTAACAACGATAACATTTTGACAAACGATGTAGAAGATAGAAGACGTTCGCTACGCTATAGGAAAACAAGAGAATTCCCTGGAATGGTAAGTCATGGAGCCTTTCTATCGTTCATTCCAGAGCCTTCAAATTTTGAAGAAGAAATAACGCTCTCGGTTGGTAAGAAAGTTATAAGAAATCCATGTGAGTATACAAAAAGAAGTCAGATGAAAATGGTAATGTTAACCGATACAAAGTTCTTGTTGCTAAAGGATGTTCCCAAACTTACGGTATTGATTTTAATGATACGTATTCTCCAGTAATTAGATACACAACTATAAGGCTCCTATCAGCACTATCAATTCAGTTTGATATATCCGTGAATTATAATATGGCAATGTGACGACGGTCTTTTTAAATCCTGGAAAAAGTAAAAGAGGAGATTTATACGGAACAACCCTTGGGATTTGTGCGAGAAAAAAGTTTGTCTTCTAAGGAAAGCAATTTATAGACTTAAACAAGCGTTAAAATCGTGGTATGAAAAAATTAATTCGATTTTAATCAATTTGAATTTTAAGCGTTGCGTGTGCATACCACGTGTTTATTACAAAGGATCTGGTATCAAAAAGCTAATAGTTGCGATATGTGTGGATGACATATTAATCCTAAGTAAATGCAAAAAAAAAAAAAAAAATTATAGTTGAAAAATCGTCTAGAGTCAGAATTCCAAATTAAAGATTTAGGAACTGTAATAAACATCCCAAGCTTAAGAATTACAAGGGAAAGCGGTGCGATTATCCTGGATCAAAGCAATTATATTAAAGAAATAATAAAGATATTTAATATGCAGGATTGTTTACCCGTAATCACACTGTTAGTTGTTGGAACTAAGTTAGTGAAAACTACTGTAAGTGATGATAAGCCATATTGTGAACTGATGACTGCCTGAATTTCCTTGCTACATGCACGAGACCAGACATTTCGTTTACAGGAAGTTATTTAAGTAGATTTAAATAGACAATTGTCATGATGAATATCATTGGTTAGCAGCAAAAAGAATTACAAGCTACTTGATTATTACTTATGTTACGAAAAGCACGATGGATTATTACTTACTTACGAAAAATCTAATGTACAAATTTTTGGATTTTTAGATGCTGATTTTGGTGTTGATGACATAGACAGAAAATTGTACACAGATTATACATTTTTACTACGTAGGAGCTATAAGCTGGGAGAGTAAAAAGCAAAGCACTGTTGCTGTTTCAACACGTGAATCTGAGTACGTGGCCTATTCCTGAAGCGTGCAGAGGCGAAATTTTTAAAGACTCTTGTATCAGAATTAATAGAGATAGATCTTTCTATTGAGGTATACAACGACAATCAGTATCCTCTCACGTGTGGGCAAAAGATCAGATGCCTAATAAATGCACAAAACACATCTAAATTCGAAATCATTTGGTAGATAATAAACTTGGAGATTGTAACGTTACGTTATATGAGACATTACGTTACGTCAGATGACATGATAATAGATATTTTGACAAAACCGCTAGTGACCTGCAAACATATCAAATTTACAAAAGGGTTAGGTTTAGAAATTAGAAATTAGAATGCCATGATTAAAACAGAATATTGAAATGTGTAGATACGATGTTGAAAATTAATTCAATCAACGTACTACAAATAATTATAATAATAATAACTACAACTCCGAATTAAAAGTAAAAAAAAATATGTTTAATATTTTAATAAATTACAAAGATAAATATCACACTATTCTCGATGAATGCCAACTAAGGAATGCTTTTCAATTGGTTTTCTTATTGCTACATATATACATCGGTATAAACAACCAAACTCTCCATGGCAACGAAATAAATGAAATACCAATTTACGAATCTTCTACTGTTTATGAGTTGGCGCTGTCGATCTCTCGAAATCGCACCTCTCGGAAGAACGATTGAACGAACGTAGGTGGCGCTGACTTCTCTCTCGCTGAGGTAACAATCGCTACAAATGTGTAGCGGCCTATGATTCCTCGACTACGAGTTTCGAACACTGACTAGCACAAGCCGCAAGTGGCTTCAAAAATCATGAAAAGTGTTACATGGGACTCTCTGTATTCAAGATGTCTTATTCTAATCTCCAAATATTTTGAAATTTTGTAAAACATGAGAAAATGTTTCGAACAAAAATTATATGGTATCAAGGAGGACAGATTACATTATCATTTATTTGACCTTTTGATATAACTTTAAAAAGTCATTAATGAATTTTTAGGTTAAACTTGTTATTAATTTTTCAATACGATGTGAGATAATAATATACAGTAAAAAGTTCAAGGTTGACATTTTCAACGCAGAGAATAAGATTTTTTGCAGACTTTTTCAAAATTATCACAAGATCAAATAAACGACAAAATGATCCATTCCCTTCAATATCATACAACATTTTTGTCTGAAACATTTTTTCATGTTTTGTATCTTTAGAGATATTTGTCCTGGGACTAATGTTCGGGCGATTTCCCATAATTCTAATTATTAGAATTATATGCGAAAGACGTTAGGCTTCTTGTCGATATAAAATAATTTATTATTCTATTTTTAGATAAAGACAATTTATTTATTTTTTATGTTGGCAAAAAGCTTTAACGTCTATTATACTCTATCGCGGCTGTTGTGACACGATAGTTTATTGTTGTATTTTCCCGGCTGCTGACTAGCGTGCCTGTTATATTTAATGGTCCTCTAGAAACGGTTGGCATCAATCTTCCTATCGATAATTTCATCGCTTTTAGAGGAATTACGTTAACAATCAAACGGTTCTCGATTTGAAGTGATTGGCTCGTTCTTGTCATTATTTTCTTATAAAGCAGACCCACCGGGAGAATCAGTTCGATAAAGTGTACAATAGTGAACAGACAATGCGTTATTAATTTGGCAATACGTCGTTAACTCAAGAGTGTGTCACTCAAACAATTCAGTCTATAGTCATCATCATCACTGTAACGTGGGTAATTGCTACCTCACTGTCGTGAACTATAATTAATAATACGTCTTACGACTGTCATTTATAAATTAATACAGTCCATTTATACTATATCGGAATCGCTAATTTCACACAATTTCCTCATAACACTTGACTACACGGTCGCTGGTCGCCTCAGATACAAGAGCGTGAATCGTGCTCATCGCTTGATACATCGTGCTGTAACTAAGATGAGATATCCTATGTTCAGAATGAACAATGTACTTGATCATTTTGAATATCTTTGTTGTTTTCAAAGAAATAAAAGAACTTTATTAGCGAAATACAGAATTACAATATGACAATAATAGTTTTTATATAAATGGGGGTTCAAAGTTATCTCAAGGTCATCTTTATTTTTTTAAATTTTAGTTGCTAGATTTTTTTATTTATTCACAATCTCAACTTCTACTTTTAACTGACTTCTATTTGAAGATCATCTGACCATAAATAAAGAAGCAAGTAATAGTATCTGTGATATCATTGTAGCGTAGGTAGTTGTAATGCGTTTAATTATACCAGATGGCCTGCAGTGTTTGCCGAAAGAATGCGTGAAAAGAGGGAAAGTATGAATGTGGTAGAAGAAGCACAACATTGACGTAAGACATTTTTCTTTTTGAAAAAATACAGAGTCGATCAAGTGTTGGAACAGAGTTGACTGAGTTGAAGACACAGTTGATTGAATTGTGAAAAGAATTTTTCTTTGTGGCCGGGTTTATTAATTTGTATACGTTACTCTGTCTATCTTTTACTTTATATTTAATCTCTACATTATAATTATGTTTTGTATCCTTATGAAAGAATTATTTTGAAGATAAGAAACATCATTTTTTATTTCTTAAATCAGATTGATTTAAACAAGATTTTGTGATAATATTCAATAATAATAGACAAGATGTTTTGCCTGCTTGTTTATTGAGATAAAAGTTTTATTTCTAAGAAAAATATAGTAAATGTTAAACGAACATTTTGTTTACTTTCTTTGTTACAATTGCAAAATGTTTAATTATTCAATCACCGTCATCTATGTATATTTGTAAAGTGCTATCTAAAAACATAAATTATTAGGAACATATTTCATTTAAAGCTATAAATAGTTCTTTTTCATATAAGAATAAAATTTTTTCCTAAAAAATGTTTTTGATCTGTTTGATACTTATTATATTGTCAAAAAACATTTTTGTAAATGAATAATTGATTATTTTCACAGAAATAATCTTGTGTTTAAAACTTTTTATATTGTTTTTTTTTTCAAATTGCATTCTATACAAACAAAGGTAACTGAAATAAAAGTATAAGAATAATTACAATAATAGTATATATTTTAATAATATTTTCTATAATTTTTCAAGAATTTTTATTAGTAATAATTAGAAAGCTTAGTTCTTATTAACTCCAATGGGATATTACACACATAATGCTGAAGTAATAAAAAGCAATATTTATTTCTTCTGGAATTTAATGGAAATGATGTAATGTTTTTCCTTAAAAATACTTACAATTCCATGAAATATTTATTAAAAAAAAGAAGAATTAGAGCTCTGGACTCAAAAGCATTTATTACTGTAGAGATTAAATAATAAATAATATTTATTTGATAATAATGCTTAATAGATAATTAAACAAGGTAATGAACACAAAATATTAACTATAATATATTCAGACTGTTCGGGAGAGAATCCATGCTGCAACGCCTACGGTCTAGGTGCAGGTAGTCCGGGAAATTTGTTGGATTTTTACAGGCCTGTCTCGCTATAAATCTATGGCCATATGGTTGTTTTTTATTCCAAGCGGACAGGGCCCTTGACCGTGGATTAAGGCATGTCATCAACTTTCCCGAACACGTGGAAAACATGTGCCAACAAGGTAGCAATTAGGTCTGCGACAGATACCTGGCCCTTCGTGCCCCACCTTGGACCTTCAATCTTCCGCAGCCGAAGGAAGGGGAATCGAGAGAGCTTTCGGGTCCTTCCTTCGGCTTCCACTTCAGAATCCTTCGGGCTTTCGATAGATCAAGTACACTATTCTGCGACACAACCTTACCACGAGGGGACAAGCCCCTAATACTCAGCGTACGAAATACATACAGTCCACAAACCTTAACAAAACAAAACCTCGTCTCGCTAATTACGTGCGCGAACACAGACACTACTTAAATAAACTCTTTCTTTACAACTTAATTAACTCTTTTTTACAACTCGATCGACGCTTTTTCACAACTTAAATCGACTCTGTTTCGCTCTTCCACTAATTCTTTTTTTTTTTAAAGAAAAACGCTTCATACCAACGTCGCGCTTCTTACTTCTCCTTTTTCACGCATTTCTTCACACTACGAACCCTCTGTTACAACTAAACGAACTACAGCTAAAATAATGATTTAAACCTATGGTACTACATTACTACTAATTTTGTACGTATCTTATTATCCTCTCTTTCCTATATGATAAGGCAAACATTGAGAGTGGTTATAAGTTAAACATAATATTTCACAAAATGTAGCCTTTTTGTTTGATCTAAAGATATTAAATGCATGATTGGCAATACTTTTATCGTATCTTATGAAAACTAATTTCATATATGATAGCTTGTTGATTGAATTCATTTTACGTATCAAGAATCCATATTTTCTTCATAAGAAAGAAACATAAGAAAAAAAAAGAAAAAAAAGAGGAGCATATGAACGAAACAATAAAATGTGATTGTCTTCCGATGATACTCAGTGAGAAGACAAATTAATCCAATATATAAAGTTTTATATAGTGTGTTTGCGTTATTTTTGTCCAGTATTTTTCTCGTAACTAGTAAGCAAGACGAGAAAATAGCTGGGGCAATGTTATATGATTTATTATGATCAACACAGTATAACAATTTTTTATATTTGCAATATTTTTTATGAAATTGAGTTTTAACTTTTTTTTATATTGAATGCTATATTTCTTATGGAATGCTATTTTTTGTTTGTTTGTCATATGAGACGCATCTGTCGAGACGAATTCAATTATATGATAAATGATATTTTTTGCTTAGTATGGTAGATTAAATTCGGATAGAATTTAATAAAGGTCAAGAATGAGAGAAAAAGTTAGAATATTTATGCCGAGTTGAGTACGAGTTAAACATATATAATAGATACATAAATAGTAACTGTAAATAATAAACTTTGTCGATGATTTCTACTTTTTCTTTATATTTACTTTTTTTTTATCAAATAATGTGGCATCGTGATTAGATATTTGTAGACTTATTGTTGGAACAGAACTCATTAGAACATTTATAAAATTACGCAGGAATTATCACTTATTGATATGTCTAACAAAACCGAATAGTAGACACAAACTAGACAATGAATCGAAATCTTTATCAGTTTATTAATAACAGAGTTTATTATTTACATTTACTATATGTGTACGTATACTTCAACTAGTGTCCGACTCGACGTGAATATTCTATTTTTCTCGTTCCTGACCTTCCATAACTCTAAAGGACATCATTTACCATATGATTCAATAGCCGTTTGTTTTAATAGCCGTTTTCATATGACGAAAAAAAAGATAGTATTTTTTATAAAAAATTAAATATCACCTTAATTTCGTGAAAAATATTGCAAACATAAAAAATTATTATACACTGCTGTATTAGTCATATTAAACTGTACAACTTTATCTTCTGCCATTTTTTTCTTTTGTTTACCATTTTTGAAAAAAACGCTGGTCAAAAATAACGCAAACACCTTGTATACACAGTATTCAGATAATTTCTTATGTATTTTGTTAATAATTTGTTGTTCAGATATGTATTATGTGTTATGTATTATGTTAGTAAATCAAAATCTTATATTTTGTTTTTTTATTATTATACTTGTTTTTTATTATTATACTTATTTGTTTTTTTATTACTATATTTTGTTTTTTATTATTATACTTATTTGTGATTTGTTTTGCCCTTTTTTGCGTGTTAACTAGAATACGACAATACAAAAAAAGTTGGTTATGAATAAAACGATTTATGTATCTGTTTCAACGTGTGCATATGTATACAATATTTTTGCTTGCATTCATGTTGCGCATGTTAGTAAATTTTATCAGTTTATGGTAATTTCAATAAAATTACCATTTATTAATTTTAAGCAGAATAATTTCGAATACCTTTTTTTTCAAACATGGTTACTATTTTAGCAATTACATTTGTTAAAAGAATACTGGATAAATTTTTAAATGTAGTTTCTCATAATACAAAGAAATAAGTTTACGGCACCGATAATCTAACTAACATGCCGTTAAACTATTTTTATCCATGTGGTAAGATAACTAAGTGGCGGTGGTTTTATGGTGGTTTTATGTGGAGAATAGCTTTTCAACCGTTCTTATCAATTTAAAAAGCTTGAGGTTCTGTTATTTACTGGAAAGGCTATGTCGTTATTCAGCTCAGAGGTCGCGTGCTTATTAAATAGATTTTACAAACTTCTCTGTCCGCCTCTGACAATACTTCGCCTTTATAGAGTTACATCATTCTACCGCAATGAAAATATACTCATATTAAAGATTTTTAGTTAATTACTTCATTCATTTCATACAATTTTTTTTTATAATTATATTGTCAATGAAATAAAATCGTCCAATTTCATAAACGTATCCTATTATTGATACTACAACAATTTGATTCTTAATGATTATTCCTATTTCATAAATTTCGCAATATTGAAAATTAAGTACAGGAAAATGTTAGTTATTTCATTGATATGTGTACTCCAACAAAAAGTAAAGTGCATTAGATTTTTAGAAAGAGATACAGCATTTTCCAAATCTAATAAATGTTACATGAATGTACATTTACAGTATTTCATAGTGATGTAATATTACTAATTAATGTAGGAGGAGTGGTCACTGTATAGATGACAATATATATGTCATCTATACAGTGACCGTCCTCTGGACGGGTACAGATATATACAACCGATAGTATGGTGTGCGTGTTTTGAAGACTGCCGCTTGAGGAGTGTGTGCGAGTGGGAAAAAAGAGCGTAGCGTAGAGCAGGAAGGTCGTGCGGAAACAAAGGAGCGTAGCGTCGAGCAGGATGAGCGGATAGAGAGAAAGAGGACAGCGTTGAGTAAAGAGCGTAGAGCGTTGTGCCATAGCGTAGTTGTAGAATTAAATAATACTTTTATAATTAAATAATATCTTCTTCTGTTGCCTACCAAACATTCCTACATTAAGATACTGTTCTCTGTTATGTTCGCTTGCAAAATGGTATGAAGTAGAAATGGTAGTATATTTTCTAAATTGAAATCCTTTTTTTTAACAAATTGAAAAGAAACTATACAAAAATGATTCAATTCGCAAATATAGTTTTGCAATCGGTTACTCTATTCTTTTTTAGGCTATTATCCTAATTCATTAATAGTTTCAAATTGCCTATCTTCTATAGAAACTACACCTTTTGCTGTAACATTCGAATTATGAAACTATACCAACTTACGAAACTTACCAACTCAAAAATATAATATTTTCAGACGAAAAGTATTCTTTAATGCTTATATTATAATATGAACTGCAGCATTATCATACTATTGAAGAATGAGATTGTTATTAGTAATATAATTGCTGATAGTAAACTAACCTTTTATCATAGGTAAAATACATCTAGAATATAAAATTTCCATCCATTTGACGCTATACCTTTATCATTGTTTCTTTTTGTAAGTAGCAGCGTAAGTCAATAAGTGAAATACTGAAATCATCTAGATGACTTAGATTTAATCTTTTCTCAGAAATATTACTTTTCCTTATTTCTTATTTGACACTTGAGGGGAATGAAAGATGAGAAGGATGCGTGGAAGGACGAATGGAAAGAAAGTGAGAAAGAGAAGAAAAGCGAATGCGTTTCGTCTCGGAGTCGCTGCCTAGACTCATCAATGGGGCTAATGGTAGCGATTCCTTACCCCAGACGCTTGTTGTTATAACTACACGCTAGGCTGGCCCGATCACTTCCTCCTAGCGGGGTTCCGGACGCTGCTTGCTTAAACGTCGGAAATCGGTAGGAGCTCGACGCTAGGCGCGCAGCCACTTGCGACTTGTGCTAGTCAGTGTTCGAAACTCGTAGTCGAGGTATCATAAGTCGCTACAACACTAAATTTTTGATCTTTGGATATTTCTTAATATTTAAATTGCTATAATATCGTGGCAAAAAATCGCAAATAATTCAATTGGGCTTATTATAAAGTCTCCTCATTCTAAAGTGAAACTTCTTTTTTCATCATGTAGTAAATGGCCAAGTTAAGATGGCTTTTCCCTTGAAAATGTTATAAATTCAACTCTAACAATATCAAAAATTTCCTTAACATATTAAATTCAAACATTTTATTATTTATTCTCATAAAATGAATATCAGTCGTAATTAGATTGCAGAATCTGTTTCTTTCATTTGTTTTTCGTTTTATTTCAAATTGCTTTTTAAAAGGCAATGTTATTTAAATGCTTAGTTTATTTATTTCTCAATTGTAGTTTTTATACTCTTTTTTTTGTCTAAACCTTTCAATAATCATTAAACATAGTAATGAATTGCTTTATTGATGACATGGATTATGAGTATTTTAACCCTTTTATTACTGCAATATTGTTCGTGAATGCCACTATACGAGATAATCACGATACAAATGTACATTTTACCGGAATAAAAATATAATATTTCTTATTCTGTTGCATAATATAAATTATTTCTTGTATTAAACTAATACACGCAATTGTCGTCATGATTTTTGAGATAATCTGACAAAAATAATATTTTGAAAAAGTGATATGAAATTGTTTCTTCTTTGGATCACATTATGTCCTAAGTGATTCAGAATGATTCAGAACATGCGAGAAACAAACATGTAAGAAAGCACTCTAAAATAAAAAGAAAAGTTTATATAAACATATATCTAATATAGTTGTTTTCGAATTACAGTTTATTTTTTGTATTGAAATAATTACCTACATATTTTTAAAGAAACTGTTTCAAGTGACTATCTCCAGTTTCAATACAGATGTACATACCTATGTATCACAGATTGTCGAATATTGAAGTGTTTCGATAATATCAATTGATATTTTATAAACTCCTTTAAATAGGTTCCTAGCTAGGTTCTTTAAGTAATAATCGAAAGAATTCAAAGAAATTCCGGAGATTAAGCTCCGGACTAGGAAAAGTCAGAATAATCTTGCTTTGTTGAACGTAATTTGTTTACTAATTACTCCATTTATGATACGATACTAAAACCATGCAGAAAAACAATAAACCAAATCTAATTTCGAAAAATTATTGCAATACATATTAGACTCGAAAGTTATATCAGGTATATATTTGTATGAATTTTTCTTCTCATTTTAGTATATTGAATCAGCCCCAATCTTTTTTCCCAGATGTTCCAAATATACTTATAACTGCGTTTCGTCTGATTTTTCACTTCTACTATTTTTTTTAAAGGATCAATCAGTCTGATTAATTATAATATTCTCTTTGCGTTAGTTTCTGTTTAAGCTATCTATAAAAAACATAAATTAGCGTTCGGACTTGGAATTTTTCCATTACTATTTGAACTAAACTTATATGATATTGTAGCGGCCCTACGATTCCTCGACTACGAGTTTCGAACACTCGACTAGCACAAGCCGCAAGTGGCTGCACGCCTAGCCTCGAGGTCCCACCGATCTCCGATGTTAAGCAAGCAGCATGCAGAATCACGCTAGGAGGGTGATCCGGGCCCAGCCTAGCGGGTAGTTATAACAACAAGCGTGTCTGGGGTAAGGAGTCGCTGCCATCAGCCCCACTGATGAGTCTAGGCAGTGACTCCGAGACGATACGCAAATTCTCGCTTTCTATCTCCTTTTCTCCTTCCAGCAGCATCCAAGAACCTCAAATTCTTTACAGTTCCTTTAATTTAAAATAAAGAAGAATTGAGAATTACAAGAGATGTATTAATAATATGTAAATACGTGACAATTTATAAACATTTTTCATTGGAATTACATACATGATGAATATTTTTAAAATTAGTTTTTAGATTAACTTAATAAATAAATTATTATTGAGACATAAGTCAATTGTTTGATGCAATATATAACAGTATGTTAGATTGAATAGTAATATAGATTGAATAATGAAAAACTCTTTTGTAAAGAAATTTCCAATTTTTGAAAATAAACAATTATTACTCTTAAATATTTCTTAAATATTCTTTTTTCATTAATTTTAAAATACGCTCTTCAAGCTTTCTTGTAAACTTGTTTTCGAGATAGTAACACTAATTGAAGTAATTATTTGGATCAATTTTAATACCTTAAATGCTATCAAAGTCATTATTCTTATTAACTTTACAATTTATAATATTGTCGCTCGCTCTTAATTGTCGAAATAATGATAAAAATGTTTTATATTTTTCAAAGGATAAACTTCACTAATTTCAATGATTTGTAAAGAGATATACGAGATTATTTAGAAAATTTTCATTTCATTATGAATCCAATCTTGACGATCTTGAATTATGTTGAAAGTTAATATTTTCTTTCTCGGGCTCCATATACTCTATTAATATCATTTATTTTTGTAAATTATTTCAAAATTATAACAGGATCTGTGGGTGGCTCTTGTCGAGATGTATTTACTCTAAACTAATGACAACACTTTTCAAACAAAACCAACCAATCCACAACGATCAGAATCGAGAAATTCAATGACAGTTTTATACAATTTCTCAACTACAGAAGATTCAATAATAATTTAGGTTGAATAAAGAAAAATTATAATAATAACTATAAATTTTTATAATAATAAAAAAATAATATTACTTTAAATTTTATATTTTTTCGCTAAATTTTGAATTTTAATCCTTTAAGTAGTTAAAAATCTTTTTTCTAAACATTGTTTTATAAAAATGGAAATGAATTATTTTATATGATTTGTGAAATACAGAAATAATAAGTACAGAAAACAGTATTATTCTTATATTAAAAAGTACTGTTCATTAAGCATCGTCCGTTAATCTAAAAACAGTCTTCAGAACTTAATTA
This sequence comes from Melipona beecheii, assembly GCA_032399605.1. Lineage (NCBI taxonomy): Eukaryota > Metazoa > Arthropoda > Insecta > Hymenoptera > Apidae > Melipona > Melipona beecheii. The sequence goes on from JAUCMO010000498.1 coordinate 4,664,497, forward strand.
TAATTGTGTGTGTATCTTTTTTTTTTATCCAGGAATACATTGACAATACTTAGATTATAAAATTTATATTTAAAAATAAATTATTATATATTCGAAAGATTAAGCAACAAGAATCGTCTTACAATTGTAGGTAAATTATTCACAATCATTATCCCTTATATAATGAAGTTCAAAATCGTCGTCTTATTTCTATCGGTAGAGAATTGAAATTTAGTAACATTATTTCGATAGCATCAGCATTCATATATGTAGTAGATTATATAGTAAATCACATAATATATTAATTTATCTTATAGATTAATCTCTGGTTGATTTACTTACATTGACCAATATATTTTAAATTAGTAGCCCAGGAATAATTTATAGAGGATATGTTAGTAAATAAGATTAAGCTTTCTTAGGGAACATCCTAACATCGATACCACTCCACTTTTCTGTTATAATTGATATAATAAAAATTATTATACTAGATATAACATTAATTTCAGTAGTTTTTTATTTATCTACTTCAACCACTTGATATTTCTTTGCTTTTTCTAAAACTGTCATCAATGGGAATGCTATACATGTATTATATTCACTAAGCTGTCAATTAATATAAACTTTATTGGAAAATAATAATTTATCAATCAAAATGAAAATTATATGATTTATATTATTTTTATTATTTTGTTATTTTAAATTTTGATATAACTTTTATAATTACTATTAAAAATATACATAATGGAGTTAATAAAATTATAAAATATTAGGTTGTACCATAAGTTTCTTCCGCGCCACGCTATGAGTGACTCTAAGTGGCTGTGTTTATATAAACATGCAGGCTTATTTCTTAGCCGTTTATGGCATCGGTTTCAGTCGTCCCAGAGCTCTTTCAAAGTACGTGTCGTTGGTGACAAAGTCTCTTTTAAAATTTTTTCTGTACCGTTCAATATGGAGAGCCAAAAGATGCATTTGCGGCATGTTATGCTTCATTGCTTTAAAGAAAGCAATAGTGCAAAGGACACTGCAGACGAGATTTTCACCGTTTACGGGAGTGGTACTACCACTATTAGGACCGTCCGCAATTGGTTTAAGAAATTTAGAACTGGCAATTTCGAGTTGAAAGATGAAGATCGCAGCGGCCGCCCAGCAACGACTGATACGGACATTATCAAGACTGTGCTCACTGAAAATCCACGATATAGTGTGCGTGAGATAGTGGATGCCACTAATATTCCCAAGACAACGGTACATAAGCATTTAATCAAGGTAGGACATGCGAATCGACATGAAGTTTGGGTTCCACACCTATTGACGGAGACCGGCCTTATGAACCGCGTCTCTACGTGCGATTTGCTTCTGCAGCGACATGAAAGGGATCCTTTCTTAAAGAGACTTGTCACTGGAGACGAGACTTGGATTTTATACCAAAATGTGCATCGAAAACGCACTTGGTCCAAGGAAAATAGACCTTCAACTGTTGCGAAGCCTGGACTTCATCCGAAGAAGGTTCTTCTGTGCATTTGGTGGGACTGAAAAGGTGTAGTGTACTACGAGCTCCTTCCTCAAGATGATACGATCAATGCTGACAAATATTGCAATCAACTGGATCAATTGAAAGCAGCCATAGCAGAAAAACGGCCAGAATTGGCGAACTGACGAGGCGTCGTTTTCCATCACGACAACGCAAGACCGCATGTTGCGTTAGCCGTAAGGCAAAAATTATTACAGTTTGATTGGGACGTTCTACCTCATCCTCCATACTCCCCAGACCTTACTCCATCCGATTACTACTTGTTCCTCTCCTTAAAAAATTCTCTCCGTGGTAAATCTTTTAAATCCATAAGCGAAATAAAAACGCACCTAGATGAATATTTTACAAGTAAACTTAAACAATTTTGGAAAGAGGGCATAATGAGGCTTCCTGAGAGGTGGAAGCAGGTTATAGAACAGAACGGTTCATATATAACATAATAAATCCATTTTAAACAAAAAATATCGTGTATTCATTTGGCATCAAAAAAAGGGAAGAAACTTATGGTACAATCTAATATATTTAACATAATAATAAGAATAAAATATTTTAAATATTTTAATATTACAAAGCATTTAATTTATTTATATTTAATACTGTTTTTTGATTAGTAAACATGTTATATGTTGATAACATATATTATTATTATAAATATTCATAAATTCGATTTTGTAATACTTTGTAATATGCTAAGGAAATTTATACTTCAGATGTGCTAAATTATTCTAAAAAAATGTAATATAGGTATATAGTGTTCATTGTTTTATGACATAAGGTGTTTGCTTTGAATTATTGTTGTTTGTTAGCTACTATCAAATTGCGTCTAGCCTACTCGTAAAATATTTAAATAATGTATTTTTGTACAATTTTTTTACAAGAATAAATATATTCAAATTTACTAAAAGTCATTTTCATTATTATTATTTTTAGATTCATTTCTTTTTTCTTTTTAGTTTCTTTGTCTTCTGTTACTTTTAAGCTATTCTTGTCAGAACTGTATTTTATGAACAGGAGTTCAGAGTACAATTTTTCATATGACAATGCCTCAGAATGTAAGATCAGAATTTCCTGATTATGATTAAAGAATGTAATTGACAACAATTTTCAAAATATTTCTTTGTGTAATTTATTTGCTGCATGACTCTTAAACAAATTTTTAAGTAATTAAAATTGGAGAATTACATATTTAGAATAAATTTCTAGATAATTATATAGAAGAGAGCACATTTCATCGATTTCAATGATCTTAAAGTATGTTATATGTGGAAGACAATAGTCTAAGTATTTTTGAGTATTTCCTGTACATGTAACTATCGTTCGGCTTTCATTTTCGTGTATTCATACAAACATTTTTCGTATTTTTTTAATTTGATTTAATTTTGACTATTTCATTATAATTTCTTTTTTTAGAAAAAATTATGTAATGTAACACATTTTATTATTTATTAAATAAAAGATGAATTATATTATATAAAGAAATGAATCCTTTAAATGTTAATTATAATAAATACTTAGTGAATGGGTGAGAGACTTGCTATAGAATGTAATCAAATCTAACATGATCTAACATGACTATCTTAACGTATCTACAAAAGTTAACGCCATCCTAACTATTTTATATTCTACATTAGTAGGATAATTTACGTTCGATTAAGCTATATTTTATAGGATAGAGGTGCGAAGTCTCTGTCATACCCATGTGTTGAGATTTGAATTTAGAATATGTTTTCTGAAAGAATATTATCCTATAACTAAAGAAATATTATGTTTACATCTATTTCTATAAAATAAAAAAATTTTAACTTCATGCTTTATAACAAAAGTTTATTGTTTTTTCGATTTCCTTCGATTTCTTATTTTAATGATAAAATTTCTCAAAAAATAAATACAGTGATAGCTGAAGTCTAGTCCAAAGCAAACTAAAAAATAGGAAAAATATTTTTATGAATATTTCGGAAACTAAAACCGAGTGGCAGTTTCTCAGGAGAAAGTTACTTAGAATGCTGTCTTCTACAACATATTTAAAGGTCATTAAAATTAATGAGGTGTGTTCTTTTTCATATAATTATCAATTTTCATTGACAAATACTTCAATGTCGCAAAGAGTAATTAAATAATCATCAGTTTTTTTAATCAATTATGTTGATAAACATGATATACCAATTAATTTAGGTAATAAAGCTACCACTACAAATTGACCCTTTTACTACCAAATGAATCAATATATCGGTCTTAGATACTAATACAAAAACTGCTACGGACCGATAGTTCGATCCTGTTTGTTTACTTTCAAACATTCTTTATAAAATTCATAAAAGCATACATATCAAATCGGCAGTTTTCGTATAAAGCACGCATATCAGGTAGTAAAAATAGTAAGTAATAAAATGTTAACACAAACAGGAATATTAAAACGGTAAATTGCATGAGAGAGAAAACAATACCGAATAATATGTAGAAATTAATTATAGAAGCAGAAATTATTCACCGTGATTTCATATGTAAAATTATACTGGCATAAGTTTATTGAAGAATTTAAATCACGTAATAAAAATTTTAAATTGCTGTAAATGCTACACAAAACAACAATAACTATCGGTCAACTCTTAACTTTTCAAATGTGATCTTATGTTTTTGGAAGTGGAGGAAATTGATATGTGAAGACGGCTAAAGAGGAGAACTCGCTGGTCAACTATTCGCTTATCACCGTGTGAAGACGACTAAAGGAAGGAATTTATTAGCCCATCACACGTTTATCACCGTGTGAAGACGGCAAGAGCGAAGGATACGCTGACCGGCTCGCTGCCGAGTCAAATCCTTCACCTTCATGAAATTGTTCACGTATCAAACTGTGAGACATGTATAAATAGAGGTAGATTCATTAAAGAACAAGTCAGTCTGATTTTAACTACAATTTGTACTTTATTATTTGCGTCAACCTTAATTCACGTACGGGTAATTAAGATATCGTACTATTAATTATCATACGTCAAACGTAACGCGTACGGAGTGTGTGCTTAGTAAAACGCGTAAAAGTCCTGTCACATTTTGTGTGACGTGTACGAAGTCTTCTCTTAGTCAAACGTGTAAAAGTCTTTTCACAAGTATATAGCATGCAATTGTTAGAATCGATGAATGTCGCGATTATGATAGTAAACCGACGATCTAGCTGACGTCGGTCGTAGTAATTGATAAATACATTAACAAACACGAAATATTACAAAGAAATTGTAAGATCTATTAAAAAACTCGAAAATTTTCGATCTAAGGTAGCGAACGCAAGTTTTAACTATTTCTTCAGTATATATATGCAATTGATAGATTCGATAAATGTAGCGATTCTGATTGGAAATCTACGATTGAACTGAAGCTGGTAGCAGCAATTACTAAATATATTAAGAAACACGAAATACCTTACGATATTGAAGATCTAATAGAAAAATCGAAATATGTTAGCGAAAATCAACTTTCAGCTACAACTACAGTATATAGTTACTACTGTCAGTCTCGATAATTGTTGCGATTACGATTGGAAATCGGCGATTGCACTGAAACAATATTGATTGCGACAGCAGCAATTCCTACATACCCGAAACGATTCACGGAATTGAACGATCTATTAGAGAAATCTGAAATTGTCGCACTACTTTGCGAAATTCAAATTCAACTATTATTACAGTAAATGACATACAGTTGTGATTTCGATCAATGATTCGATTATGATTGGAAATGGGCAATTGAACTGAAGACGGCAGCAACTATTGCTACGTACATTAACAGACACGAAATGTTTCACGAAATTGAAAGATCTATTAGAAAAGTCGGAAATAGTCGAACTACGTTTATGATGCCCAAGACGCAAACATTAGTAAATTGCATGTTATTTTTAGTTTCGATGAATGATTCCATTATGATTGGAAATCGGCCATTAAAATAAGACTGGCAGTAGCAATTGTTACATACATTAACAAACACTAAATGTTTAGCGAAATTGAAAGTTCTATTAAAAAAGTCAGAAACTGTCGATTTATGTTTGCGAAACTCCTGTTTCAACTATTACCACATTATAACGCATGCAATTGTTTGTTTCTATGAATGATTCGAATATGAATCGGAAATCATCTGTTGAACTGAATCCGGCAGCAGTAACTGCTACATATATTAACAGACACGAAATACTTCAAGAAATTGAAAGACAAGTCGGAAATTGTAGAAATATGTTTGCGAAACTAAAGTTACAACTGTTACTACACTATATCGCTTACAACTGATAGTTTCGATGTATTTATAATACGATTACCATTGGAAATTACCATTGAACTGAAGCCTGCAGGAGCAGTTGCTACAAACAATAACATACTCAAAATACTTACCGAAAATGAAAGCTCTGTTAGAAAAGTCGGGTATTGTCTAACTATGTTGACGAATATCAAGTTTCAAATAATAACAAAGAACGTGGCAACATTCACCGGAACTAACAATTGCATGCGATAGAATGTAGTAATAAGTAAAACTTGATTTTCGAAAACACTGTACGATTATTTCAAACTATTCTAATAGAACCTTCAAATACGTGAAACATTTCGTGATTGTTAATTTATGTGCCAACTGCTATAACCGGCTGCAGCACAATTGCCGATTTCGAATCATAATTTGATTTTCTATCGAAAAAACAGTAGCACGCCATATACTGTAGTAACAGTTGAAACTTGAGTTTCGCAATCCTAGTTCGAATCTATCCGTCACTTTTAATGGATCTCTCTGTTTCCTCAAGTATTTCATATTTGAAAATGTACGTAGCAATTGCTACTGTCGACTTCAATTCATTCGCCGAAGTCCAATCATAATCGTATCATTCACCGAAACTAATATTTCCATGCGATATACTTTGGTAACAGTAGAGAGATGAGTTTCGCAATAACAGATCGACTGTATCCGAATCTTTGAATAAGCCATTTACATTCGTGAAGCATTTCATGTTTGATAATGTATGCAGCAATTGCTAAAGTCGAAATCAGTTCATTCTCCGAAGTAAAATCATAATCGTATCATTCACCGAAACTAAAAATTGCATGCGATAGACTGTGGTAACAGTTAAAATTTGAGCTTCGGAATCACAGTTCGACTATTCCGCCACTTCTAATAGACCGTTCACTTACGTGAAACATTTCATGTTTCATAATGTATGCTGCAATTGCTACTGTCCATTTCAGTCCTTTCGTCGATTTCCAATCATAATCATGTCATTCCTCGAAATTAACATTTTCATGCGATGTACGGAAATAAATGTTGAAAATTGAGTTTCGCAATCATTGTTCGACTATATCCGTCTCTACTAATAGATCTTAAACTTTCGTGAAGCATTCCATGGTGGAAAATGTACGTAGCAATTGCTACTGTCAACTTCAGTCCATTAGCCGACATAGAATCATAATCGTATTATTAATTGGAACTAATAATTGCATGTGAGACTCTGTGGTAAAAGATGAAAATTGAGTTTCGCAATCAACGTATGACTATATCCGTCTCTTCTAATAGATCTTAAACTTTCGTGAAACATTTCATGTATGTGTAGCGGCACCACGATTCCTAGACTACGAGTTTCGAACACTCGACTAGCACAAGCCGCAAGTGGCTGCGCGCTTAGCGTCGTGGTCCTACCGATCTCAGATTTTAAGCAGAGCAGCATGCGGAACCCAGCTAGGAGGGTGATCGGGCCAGCCTAGAGGGTAGTTATAACAACAAGCGTCTGGGGTAAGTAGTCGCTGACATCAGCCCCACTGATGAGTCTAGGCAGTGACTCCTAGACGAAATGCAATCGCCTTTTTCTTTCCAGCAGCATCCAGACTCTTAAAATTTATTACAGCTCCATTCATATGATAATGTACGGAGCAATCGTTCCTGGCGACTTCAGTTCATTTGCCGAAGTCCAATTATAATGGAAAAACTCGTCGAAACAGATAATTGCAAGCGATATAAATATTTAACAGTGGAAACTTGAGTTTCGCAGCACTAGTTTGAATGTATCAGACGCTTCTAACAAATAATTCAGGTCAGATAACATTTCGAGAAAGGTACGCAGCAAACGTTCCTGCCAACTTCAGTACATTCTCCGAAGTCCAATAACAATTGAAACAATCATAAAAACTAAGAATTCCAAGCGATATAATGATTTAACATTTGAATTTTGAGTTTCTCAATCGTTGTCCGAATGTATTAGTCTCATCAAATAGATCTCTCACTTGCGATAAACATTCGTGATTGCTAATGAACGTAGTAATCGTTCCTGACGACTTCTGTTCATTCTCGGATGTCACAATTGAAATATTCATCAAAACCCTCAGTTGCGAGCGATATAATGATTTAACAGTTGAAACATGAATTTCGCATGCCTAGTTCCAATGTATCAATCTCTTCCAATCGATCTTTCAGTTAAAATAATCATTTCGTGATGGTTAATAATCGCAGCAGTCGTTCCTGTCGCATTCTGTTCATTCACCGAAGTGCAAACACAGTTGAAACAATCATCGGAACCCTCTATAGCGAGCGATATAATGATTTAACACTAGAAACTTGAGTTTTGCAGGCCTAGTTCGAATGTATCAGTCTCTTCCAAGAGATTTTTCTATTAAAAAAATTATCTCGTGGTTGATAATGATAGCAGCAATCGTTCCTGTCGACTTCTGTTCATTCACCGAAGTCTAATCACAATTGAAACAGTCATCGAATCACCCAATTGCGAGCGATATAATGATTTAACAGTTGAAACTTGAGCTTCACAGTGCAACTTCGAATTTATCAGTCTCATAAACAAATTTTTCAGTTAAATTCGTGATTGATTCAAGTAAAGTAAATATGTAGCGTACATAAATCTGTATCATGAGAACTGCTTGCAGGGGTGTCTTGCAATGACACCTTCTCGATGGCGATATGACCGTGATACAATGTTGGAAATTTCCGGTTAGAACACAGTCTGGCTAACGAGATTTTACTGTCATTACTTTTATGGAACGACGCCTGTAACAGAAGAACCCCTTGACGGGTTGGAATCTCATGGCACCACATAGAAGGTCATGTGGCCCAGATAAAAAGTTCGTAACTTCAGAGGAGTCAAACATCTGGCTCTCGAGATATTACCGATTGAAGTTTTATAGACGGACTTCTGTATCAGGAGAACCGCTCGACTTATTGTTTTGCCATTTCACCTCCTCGATGTTCATATGCTCCTGATACGAAGTTGGAAATTTCAGATTAGTACACCGTCTGGATCTCGCGATATTACCGACTATAGCTTCATGGAAAGACGCCTGTAACAGGAGAACCGGTGATCGGGCTGGCATACCATGCCACCTCCTAGAATGTGATATACCACTGATACAATGTTCCAAATTTCAGAGAAGCACACCGTCTGGGTCTCGAGATAATAACGTTTTTATATTTATGGAAAGACTCCTCCAACAAGAGAACCGCTAGCTGGGCCGGCATACCATGAAACATCCTAGAAAGTCAAATAGCCATGATACACCATTCCAAATTACAGAGGAGTACATAATCTGGTGCTCGAAATATGAACGAATTTAGTCTTATAAAAAGACGCATGTAACAGGAGAACTGACTGACGGGATGGCATCACATGCCACCTCCTAGAATGTCATATACCCCTGATTCAATGTTCAAAATTTCAGACGAGTACAGAATCTGGTTCTCGTGATATGACCGACATTATTTTTAAGGAAAGACGACTGTAACAGTAGAAAAGCTAGTCGTGTTGGCATAACATGCCACTTGAAGTAGGACATGTGCCCCTGATACAATTTAGTAATTTCAGAGGAGTATACAATCTGGCTATCGACATATTACCGATTAAATTTTATCGAAAGACCTGCGTACCAGGAGATCGGCATGGCGTGTTGTCTTCGCATGACACCTCCTCGACGGTTACAAACTCCTGAAACAATGTTGGTAATTTCAGAGGAGTACATCGTTTGGCTCCCGAGATACTACCGTCCCAGTTTAATGGAAAGGCGCCTGTAACAGGAGAACCGCTTGTCGGCTGGCAACACATACCAACTCCTAGAATGTTATATACGCCTGATACAATCAGACAAATTTCAGAGGAGTACACCCTCTAGTTCTGGAGATATAACCGTTTTTAGTTTGATGAAAAGGCGCCTGTAAAAGGAGAACTGCTTGTCTGGCTGGCATTCCATGCCACATCCTAGAATGTCATATAACCCTGATAAAATGTTCAAAATTTCAAAGGAGTACACAATCTGATTTTCGAGATATGATCGACATTAGTTTTTGAGGAAACGCCTGTAACAGGAGAACAGCTCGTAGGGCTGGCATCCCATGCCACCTCCTACAATGCCATATAACACTGATAGAATGTTCCAAATTTCAGAGGAGTACTCCATCTGGTTGACGAGATAAGATCGATTTTACTTTTAAGGAAAGTCGCCTGTAACAGGAGAACAGCTTGTCGGGCTGGTATCACATGCAATCTCCTAGAATATCATATACCCCTAATACATTGTTACATATTTCAGAGCTGTACAACGTCTGGTTCACTAGGTAAGATCGACTTTACTTTTAAGGAAAGGCCCCTGTAACAGGAGAACTGCTTGTTGGGCTGGCATCCCATGTAATTACCTGGAGTATCATATACCCCTAATACAATGTTCCATATTTCAGAGCTGTACACCATCTGGTTCACTAGGTAAGATCGACTTTACTTTTAAGGAAAGGATCATGTAACAGGAGAACTGCTTGTCGGGCTGGCATCACATGCCATCTCCTGGAATGACATATATCCATGATGCAATGTTCTAAATTTCAGAGGTGTACACCATCTGGTTCACGAGATATGATCGACATTAGTTTCAAGGAAAGACGCATGTAAAAGGTGAACTGCTAGTCTGGCTGGCATTCCATGCCACCTCCTAGAATGAGATATACCCCTGATACAATGATCCAAATTTTAGAGGAGTGCACAATCTGATTTTCGAGATATAATCGACTTTAGTTTTCAATGAAAATGACTATAACAGTATAACTGATTGTCGTGCTGGCATCGCATGCCATCTGCTATAGTGAAATGTAACACTGATACAATGTTACATACTTCAGAGGAGTACACCGTCTGGTTCTCGAGATATGACCGTCATCAGTTTTATAGAATGACGCCTTTAGCAGGTGAACAGTTTGTCGGGCTGGCATCCCATGCCACCTAACAGAATGTCGCATGCCCCTGATACAATGTTCCAAATTTCAGAGGAGTACACCTACTGGCTCTCGACATACCATAGTATTTCGTTACCGTAGTATTATGGAAAGACGCCTGTAACACGATAACAACTAGACGGGCTGGCTTCTCATGCCACTTTCTAGGAGGAGATATGGCCTTGATACAAAGTCCTCAATTTCGGAGGAGTATACCATCCGAAACCCGAGATATTACCGTTCTTCATTATATGGAAACGCTCCTGTAACAGGAGAACTGCTTGTCGGGCTGGCATTCTATCCCATCTCCTAGAGTGACATATCCCCTGATACACCGTTCCAAATTTCAGAGTACACCATCCATCTCTCGAGATATAACCGTCTCTAGTTTTGCGGACAGATGCCTCTAACAGCTGAACCGCTTGTCGGGCTGGCGTACCATGCCACCTCATAGAATGTCATATTCCCTATATACATTGTTCCAAATTACAAAGGAATACACAGTCTGGCACTCGAGATGTTACAGTTTACAGTTCTATTGAGGTTTGTTTTATGATAATATTCGCAGCAATCGTTCCTCTCGACATCAGATCACTCACCGAAGTCCAATCACATTTGTATCAATCATCCAAACTAACATTTGCATGAATTATAGTGAGTTAACAGTTGATACTTGAGAATCGCAGGCCTGGTTGGATTGTGTCATTCATTTCCAATAGATCATTCATATAATAATAATTTGGTGATTTAAGATGATCGGAGCTGTCGCTCCTGTCTGTTCATTCACCGAAGACAAATCAGAATTGAACAATCATCGAAACCTTCAATCGCGAGGGACATCATGATTTATCTTTTGAAACATGAGTTTCGCTTAACTACTTCCAATGTATCAGTTTCTTAAAAGATCTTAAGTTCAGTCAATCATGTAGTGATTGAAAATGAGCGCAGCAACCGTTCCTGTCGATTTCTGTTCTTTCACCGAAGTGCAACCACAATTGCAACAATCATCGTAATGAACTCATGCAAGAAACATAATGATTTAACTGTTGAAACATGAGTTTCGCCATCATTGTTCGGATGAATCGGTCTCTTCTAATAGGTCTACAGTTAAGAAAATAATTTAGGGTTCGTTTACTCAAGCAGAAATCATTCAAGTCGACTTCAGATCATTCACAGAAGTCCAATCACATTTGAAACAATCAGCGAAACTAACCGTTGCCAGAAATATAATGATTTAACAGTTGAAACATGAGTTTCGCAGTCATTGTGCGAATATATCGGTCTCTCCTAATAGAACTTTCAGTGCCCACAATCATTTCGTGATAATTAATTCACGCAGCAACCACTCTTGGCAACTACAGATCATTCACCGAAGTCCAATCACTATTGTAACAATCATCGAAAATAACCGTTGTGAGAAATATGATGATTTAACAGTTGAAACAAGATTTTCGCAGTTACTGAACGAATGCATCGGTCTCTTCTAATGGATCTTTCAGTTCAGAGAATCATTGCATAATCGCTAATTCACGCAGCAACCACTCGTGTCACCTTCAGTTCATTCACCGATGTCAAATCACTATTGAAACACTCATCGAAACTAACCGTTGCAAGAAATATAATGACTTAACAGCTGAGGTTTGTGCTTCGCCGACATTGTTCGCATGCATCAGTCTCTTTTAATAGATCTTTCATTACTGACAACCATTTCGTGATCATAATTCACGCAGCAGCCACTTTCGTCGACTTCAGATCATTCAAAGAAGTCCAATCAGTACTGAAACAATCATCAAAACGGACAGTTGGAAGAAATATAGTAATTTATCAGTTGAAACATATGTTTCGCGTCATTGTTCGTATGTATGCGTCTCTTCTGATAGATCTTTCAGTTCAGACAATCATTCCGCTATCGTCAATTCAAGTAGCACCCATTCCTGTCGACTTCAGATCATTCACCGATGACCAATCACTGTTGAAACAATCATCGAGACTAACAGTTGCCAGAAATTTAATGATTTCACCGTGGTTGGTCTTAGGAGAATGATCTGAAGTCGACAGGAATGATTGCTGCGTGAATTAACAATCACGTAATGATTGTCTGAATTGAAAGATGTATTTGAAGATACCGATACATTCGATCAGTGACTGCGAAACTCATGATTCAACGGTGAAATGATTAAATTTCTGGCAACTGTCAGGCTCGGTGATTGGTTCACAGTGATTGGTCCTCGGTGAATGATCTGATGTCGCAGGAATGGTTGCGGCGAGAATTAACCATCAAGAAATGATTGTATGAACAGAAATGTCTATTAGCAGAGTCCGACACATGCGAACAGTGTCTGCGAAACTCATGCTTCAACTATTAAAACATCATATTTTTCGCAACTGTTAGTTTCGATCATTGTTTCAATAGTGATTGGACTTCGGAGATTGATCTGACGTCAGCGGGAGTAGTTGCTGCGAGAATTAACCGTCACGAACTGACTGTCTGACCAGTAATGTCTATTAGAAGAGACCGACACATTCGAACAGTGACTGCGAAACTCATGTCTCATTTGTTAAATCACTATATTTCTTGCAACTGTTAGTTCCGATGATTGTTTCAATATTGATTGGACTACGGTGTTGATCTGAAGGCGACGGGAGTGTTTACTGCGTGAATTAACGATCACGAAATGATTATCTGTACAGAAAGCTCGATTAGAAGGGACCGACACATTCGATCAGTGACAACGAAACTAATGTTTCAACGGTGAAATCATTAAATTTCTGGCAACTGTTAGACTCGAAGATTTTTTCAATAGTGATTGCAATTCGGTGAATGATTTGAAGTCGGCAGGAATGGTTCCTGCTAGAATTAACCATCACGAAATGACTGTCTGAACAGAAATGTCTACTAGAAGAGACCGTCACATGAGAACAGAGACTGCGAAACACATGCTTCAACTGTTAAATCATCATATTTTTCGCAACTGTTATTTTCGAAATTTATTTCAATTGTGATTGGTCTTAGGAGAATGACCTGAAGTCGACAGGATTGATTGCTGCGTGAATTAACGATCACGAAATGGTTGTCTGAATTGGAACATGTATTAGAAGAGACAGATACGTTCGAACAGTGACTGCGTAACTCAATCTTCAACTGTTCAATCATTATATTTCTTGCAACAGATGGTTTCGATGATTGTTGCAATAGTGATTGGACTTCGGTGTTCGATTTGAAGTCGACGGGAGTGGTTGTTGCGTGAAGTAGCGATCACGAAATGACTGTCTGAGTTGAAAAATGTATTAGAAGAGACAGATACATTAGAACAGTGACTGCGAAAATCATACCTCAACAGTTAAATCATCATATCTTTCGCAACTGTTAGTTTCGAAAGTTGTATCAATTGTGATTGGTCTTAGGAGAATAACCTGAATTCCACAGGAAAGATTGCTGCGATAATTATCGATCACGAAATGATTGTCTTAATTAAAAGATGTATTAGAAGAGACAGGTACATTCGAACAGTGACGGCGAAACTTATGCATCAACTGTTAAATCATTATATTTCTTGCAACTGTAAGTTTCAATGATTGTTGCAATAGTGATTATACTTCGGTGTTTGATTTGAATCCGATATGAGTGGTTGTTGCATGAAGACAGATACATTCGACAGTGACTGCGAAACTCATGCATCAACTGTTAAATCATCATATTTTTCTCAACTGATAGTTTTGGGAGTTGTTTCAAATGTGATTGCTCTTATGAGAATAACCTGAAGTCGATAGGAATGATTGCTGCATGAATTAAAGGTCACGAAATGATCTTATGAATTTAAAGATGTATTAGAAGAGACAGATACATTCGAACAGTGACAGCGAAATTCATGCTACAACTGTTAAATCATTATATCTATTGCAACAGTTACTTTCGATGATTGTTTCAATATTGATTGGACTTCGGTGATTGATCTGAAGTCAACGGGAGTGGTTGCTGCGTGAATTAACGATCACGAAATGACTGTCTAACCAGAAATGTCTATTAGAAGAGACCTACACATCCGAACAGTGATTGCGAAACTCAGGCTTCAACTGTTAAGTCAACATATTTTTCGCAACTGTTAGTTTTGGAAGTTGTATCAATTGTGATTGGTCTTAGGAGAATGACCTGAAGTCGACAGGAATGATTGCTGCGTGGCGCAACGATCACGAAATTATTGTCTGAATTGAAAGGTGTATTAGAAGAGACAGATACATTCGAACAGATACTGCGAAACTCATGCTACATCTGTTAAATCATTATTTTCTTGCAACAGTAAGTATCGATGATTGCTGCAATAGTGATTGGACTTCGGTGATTACTCCCAAGTCGACAGGAATGATTGCTGCGCGTTTAACGGTCACGAAATGATTGTCTGAAATGAAAGATTTATTTGAAGAGACAGATACATTCGAACAGTGACTGCGAAACTCATGCTTCAACTGTTAAATCATCAAATTTTTCGCAACTGTTAGTTTTGGGAGTTGTTTCTATTGTGATTGGTAATAGGAGAATGACCTGAAATCGACAGGAGTGATTGCTGCGCGAATTAACGATCACGAAATGATTGTCTGAATTGAAAGATGTATTAGAAGAGAGAGTTACATTCGAACAGTGACTGCGAAACTCATGCTTCAACAGTTAAATCATCATATCTTCCGCAACTGTTAGTTTCGAAAGTTGTTTCAATTGTGATTGGTCTTGGAGAACGATCTGAAGTCGACTGGATTGATTGCTGCGTGAATTAACGATCGCGAAATGATTGTCTGAATTGAAAGATGCATTGGAGGAGACAGATACGTTCGAACAGTGACTGCGAAAATCATGTTTCAACCGTTATATCAGACTATATCTTGCTACTGATATTTTCGAAGATTGTTTCAATAGTGATTGGACTTCGGTTATTGATCTGAAGTCGACCGGAATGATTGCTGCGTGAATTAAAGATCACGAAATGATTGTCTGAATTGAAAGATGCATTGGAAGAGACAGATACATTCGAAGAGTGACTGCGAATCATATGCTTCAACTGTTAAATCATTGTATTTCTTGCAACTGTTAGTTTCAATGATTGTTGCATTGGTGATTGGACTTCGGTGATTGATTTGAAGTCGACGGGAGTGGTTGTTGCGTGAAGTAACGATTACGAAATGATGGTCTGAACAGAAATGTCTATTAGAAGAGACAGATACATCCGACCAGTGACTGCGAGACTCATGCTACAACTTTTAAATCATTATAATTCTTGCAACTGTCTCTTTCGATGATTGTTGCAATAGTGATTGGACTTCGGTGATTGATTTGAAGTCGACGGGAGTGGTGGCTGCGTGCAGTAACGATCACGAAATGATTGTCTGAACAGAAATGTCTATTAGAAGAGACAGATACATTCGACCAGTGACTGCGTGACTCAGGCTTCAACAGTTAAATCATTATATATCTTGCAATTGCTAGTTTTTATGATTGTTGTAATAGTGATTGGAATTCTGAGATGAACTGAAGTTGACAGGAATGATTGCCGCGTGAATTAACGATGAGGAAACAATCATTGAAAATAAGAATTGCAGTTGATTTAATGATTTCGGAGTTCAAAGGTGGGTTTTCAAACATTAGTCGAATCCATTATTATCAACATATAGATCTTTCATGTCCGTCAAACATTTCCTGATTGATAATGAACATGAAATCGTTCAAGACAACGTTATTTCCTCCTCCGGAGCCCATTCTCAGTTGAAACAATCATCGAAACTAAGAATTGCAGTGGTAATAATGATTTCGGAGTTCAAAATTGAGTTTTCAAACATTGTTCGAATGTATTATTCTCAACTAACAGTTCTTCCATGTCCGTCAAATGCTTACAATCATCTAAGCTAGGAATTGCAGGCGATGTAATGATTTCGGTGTTGAAAATTGAGTTTCAAACGATGTTCGAATGTATTATTCTCATCTAACAGATCTGTCATGTCCGTCAATCACTTCCTGATTGATAATGACCGTAGAAATCGTTCATGACGACGTTATTTCCTTCTCCGGAGTCCAATCTCAGTTGAAACAATCATCGAAACTAAGAATTGCAGGCGTAATAATGATTTCGGCCTTCAAAATCGAGTTTTCAAACGTTGTTCGGATGTATTATTCTCATCTAACAGATCTGTCATGTCCGTCAATCACTTCCTGATTGATAATGACCGTAGAAATCGTTCATGACGACGTTATTTCCTTCTCCGGTGTCCAATCTCAGTTGAAACAATCATCTAAGCTAAGAATTGCAGGCGATGTAATGATTTCGGTGTTGAAAATTGAGTTTCAAACGATGTTCGTATGTATTATTCTCATCTAAAAGATCGTTCATGTCCGTCAATCACTTCCTGATTGATAATGACCGTAGAAATCGTTCATGACGACGTTATTTCCTTCTCCGGTGTCCAATCTCAGTTGAAACAATCATCGAAAACTAAGAATTGCAGGCGTAATAATGATTTCGGCCTTCAAAATCGAGGTTTTCAAACGTTGTTCGGATGTATTATTCTCATCTAACAGATCTGTCGCGTCCGTCAATCACTTCCTGATTGATAATGACCGTCGAAATCGTTCATGACGACGTTATTTCCTTCTCCGGTGTCAATCTCAGTTGAAACAATCATCTAAGCTAAGAATTGCAGGCGATGTAATGATTTCGGTGTTGAAAATTGAGTTTCAAACGATGTTCGAATGTATTATTCTCATCTAAAAGATCTTTCATGTCCGTCAAACGCTTCCTGATTGATAATGACCGTAGAAATCGTTCATGACGACGTTATTTCCTTCTCCGGAGACCAATCTCTGTTGAAACAATCATCGAAACTAAAATTGCAGGCGTAATAATGATTTCGGCCTTCAAAATCGAGTTTTCAAACGTTGTTCGGATGTATTATTCTCATCTAACAGATCTGTCATGTCCGTCAATCACTTCCTGATAGATAATGACCGCAGAAATCGTTCATGACGACGTTATTTCCTTCTCCGGTGTCCAATCTCAGTTGAAACAATCATCGAAACTAAGAATTGCAGGCGTAATAATGATTTCGGCATTCAAAATCGAGTTTTCAAACGTTGTTCGGATGTATTATTCTCATCTAACAGATCTGTCATGTCCGTCAATCACTTCCTGATTGATAATGACCGTAGAAATCGTTCATGACGACGTTATTTCCTTCTCCGGTGTCCAATCTCAGTTGAAACAATCATCTAAGCTAAGAATTGCATTCGATGTAATGATTTCGGTGTTGAAAATTGAGTTTCAAACGTTGTTCGGATGTATTATTCTCATCTAACAGATCTTTCATGTCCGTCAATGCTTCCTGATTGATTATGACCGTCGCAAACGTTCATGACGACGTTATTTCCTTCTCCGGAGACCAATCTCAGTTGAAACAATCATCGAAACTAAGAACTGCAAGCGATGTAATGATTTCGGTGTTGAAAATTGAGTTTCAAACGACGTTCGAATGTATTATTCTCATCTAAATGATCTTTCAGGTCCGTCAAACGCTTCCTGATAGATTATGTCCGTCGCAATCGTTCATGACGACGTTATTTCGTTCTCAGGATTCCAATCTCAGTTGAAACAATCATCGAAACTAAGAATTGCAGGCGTAATAATGATTTCGGCCTTCAAAATCGAGTTTTCAAACGTTGTTCGGATGTATTATTCTCATCTAACAGATCTGTCATGTCCGTCAATCACTTCCTGATTGATAATGACCGTAGAAATCGTTCATGACGACGTTATTTCCTTCTCCGGTGTCCAATCTCAGTTGAAACAATCATCTAAGCTAAGAATTGCAGGCGATGTAATGATTTCGGTGTTGAAAATTGAGTTTCAAACGATGTTCGAATGTATTATTCTCATCTAAAAGATCTTTCATGTCCGTCAAACGCTTCCTGATTGATTATGACCGTCGCAATCGTTCATGACGACGTTATTTCCTTCTCCGGAGTCCAATCTCAGTTGAAACAATCATCGAAACTAAGAATTGCAGGCGTAATAATGATTTCGGCCTTCAAAATCGAGTTTTCAAACGTTGTTCGGATGTATTATTCTCATCTAAGAGATCTGTCATGTCCGTCAATCACTTCCTGATAGATAATGACCGCAGAAATCGTTCATGACGACGTTATTTCTTTCTCCGGTGTCCAATCTCAGTTGAAACAATCATCGAAACTAAGAATTGCAGGCGTAATAATGATTTCGGCCTTCAAAATCGAGTTTTCAAACGTTGTTCGGATGTATTATTCTCATCTAACAGATCTGTCATGTCCGTCAATCACTTCCTGATTGATAATGACCGTAGAAATCGTTCATGACGACGTTATTTCCTTCTCCGGTGTCCAATCTCAGTTGAAACAATCATCTAAGCTAAGAATTGCAGGCGTAATAATGATTTCGGTGTTGAAAATTGAGTTTCAAACGATGTTCGAATGTATTATTCTCATCTAACAGATCTTTCATGTCCGTCAATCGCTTCCTGATTGATTATGACCATAGAAATCGTTCATGACGACGTTATTTCCTTCTCCGGTGTCCAATCTCAGTTGAAACAATCATCGAAACTAAGAATTGCAGGCGATGTAATGATTTCGGCCTTCAAAATTGAGTTTTCAAACGTTGTTCGGATGTATTATTCTCATCTAAATGATCTTTCATGTCCGTCAAACTTCCTGATTGATAATGACCGTCGAAATCGTTCATGACGACGTTATTTCCTTCTCCGGTGTCCAATCTCAGTTGAAACAATCATCGAAACTAAGAATTGCAGGCGTAAAAATGATTTCGGCCTTCAAAATCGAGTTTTCAAACGTTGTTCGGATGTATTATTCTCATCTAAAGATCCTGTCATGTCCGTCAATCACTTCCTGATTGATAATGACCGCAGAAATCGTTCATGACGACGTTATTTCCTTTCTCCGGTGTCCAATCTCAGTTGAAACAATCATCGAAACTAAGAATTGCAGGCGTAATAATGATTTCGGCCTTCAAAATCGAGTTTTCAAACGTTGTTCGGATGTATTATTCTCATCTAACAGATCTGTCATGTCCGTCAATCACTTCCTGATTGATAATGACCGTAAATCGTTCATGACGACGTTATTTCCTTCTCCGGTGTCAATCTCAGTTGAAACAATCATCTAAGCTAAGAATTGCATTCGAATAATGATTTCGGTGTTGAAAATTGAGTTTCAAACGTTGTTCGGATGTATTATTCTCATCTAACAGATCTTTCATGTCCGTCAATCACTTCCTGATTGATAATGACCGTAGAAATCGTTCATGACGACGTTATTTCCTTCTCCGGTGACCAATCTCAGTTGAAACAATCATCGAAACTAAGAATTGCAGGCGATGTAATGATTTCGGTGTTGAAAATTGAGTTTCAAACGTTGTTCGGATGTATTATTCTCATCTAAAGATCTTTCATGTCCGTCAAACGCTTCCTGATTGATTATGACCGTCGAAATCGTTCATGACGACGTTATTTCCTTCTCGGAGTCCAATCTCAGTTGAAACAATCATCGAAACTAAGAATTGCAGGCGTAATAATGATTTCGGCCTTCAAAATCGAGTTTTCAAACGTTGTTCGGATGTATTATTCTCATCTAACAGATCTGTCATGTCCGTCAATCACTTCCTGATTGATAATGACCGTAGAAATCGTTCATGACGACGTTATTTCCTTCTCCGGTGTCCAATCTCAGTTGAAACAATCATCTAAGCTAAGAATTGCAGGCGATGTAATGATTTCGGTGTTGAAAATTGAGTTTCAAACGATGTTCGTATGTATTATTCTCATCTAAAAGATCGTTCATGTCCGTCAAACACTTCCTGATTGATTATGACCGTCGCAATCGTTAATGACGACGTTATTTACTTCTCCGGAGTCCAATCTCAGTTGAAACAATCATCGAAACTAAGAATTGCAGGCGTAATAATGATTTCGGCCTTCAAAATCGAGTTTTCAAACGTTGTTCGGATGTATTATTCTCATCTAACAGATCTGTCATGTCCGTCAATCACTTCCTGATTGATAATGACCGTAGAAATCGTTCATGACGACGTTATTTCCTTCTCCGGTGTCCAATCTCAGTTGAAACAATCATCGAAACTAAGAATTGCAGGCGTAATAATGATTTCGGCCTTCAAAATCGAGTTTTCAAACGTTGTTCGGATGTATTATTCTCATCTAACAGATCTGTCATGTCCGTCAATCACTTCCTGATTGATAATGACCGTAGAAATCGTTCATGACGACGTTATTTCCTTCTCCGGTGTCAATCTCAGTTGAAACAATCATCTAAGCTAAAATTGCAGGCGATGTAATGATTTCGGCCTTGAAAATTGAGTTTCAAACGATGTTCGGATGTATTATTCTCATCTAACAGATCTTTCATGTCCGTCAAACGCTTCCTGATTGATTATGACCGTAAAATCGTTCATGACGACGTTATTTCCTTCTCCGGAGACCAATCTCAGTTGAAACAATCATCGAAACTAAAAATTGCAGGCGAATAATGATTTCGGCCTTCAAAATCGAGTTTTCAAACGTTGTTCGGATGTATTATTCTCATCTAACAGATCTGTCATGTCCGTCAATCAAACTTCCTGATTGATAATGACCGTCGAAATCGTTCATGACGACGTTATTTCCTTCTCCGGTGTCAATCTCAGTTGAAACAATCATCTAAGCTAAGAATTGCAGGCGATGTAATGATTTCGGCCTTCAAAATCGAGTTTTCAAACGTTGTTCGGATGTATTATTCTCATCTAACAGATCTGTCATGTCCGTCAATCACTTCCTGATTGATAATGACCGTAGAAATCGTTCATGACGACGTTATTTCCTTCTCCGGTGTCCAATCTCAGTTGAAACAATCATCTAAAGCTAAGAATTGCAGGCGATGTAATGATTTCGGTGTTGAAAATTGAGTTTCAAACGTTGTTCGGATGTATTATTCTCATCTAACAGATCTTTCATGTCCGTCAATCACTTCCTGATTGATAATGACCGTCGAAATCGTTCATGACGACGTTATTTCCTTCTCCGGTGTCCAATCTCAGTTGAAACAATCATCTAAACTAAGAATTGCAGGCGTAATAATGATTTCGGCCTTCAAAATTGAGTTTTCAAACGTTGTTCGGATGTATTATTCTCATCTAACAGATCTGTCATGTCCGTCAATCACTTCCTGATTGATAATGACCGTAGAAATCGTTCATGACGACGTTATTTCCTTCTCCGGTGTCCAATCTCAGTTGAAACAATCATCGAAACTAAAATTGCAGGCGTAATAATGATTTCGGCCTTCAAAATCGAGTTTTCAAACGTTGTTCGGATGTATTATTCTCATCTAACAGATCTGTCATGTCCGTCAATCACTTCCTGATTGATAATGACCGTAGAAATCGTTCATGACGACGTTATTTCCTTCTCCGGTGTCAATCTCAGTTGAAACAATCATCGAAACTAAGAATTGCAGGCGTAATAATGATTTCGGCCTTCAAAATCGAGTTTTCAAACGTTGTTCGGATGTATTATTCTCATCTAACAGATCTGTCATGTCCGTCAATCACTTCCTGATTGATAATGACCGTAGAAATCGTTCATGACGACGTTATTTCCTTCTCCGGAGTCCAATCTCAGTTGAAACAATCATCTAAGCTAAGAATTGCGGGCGATGTAATGATTTCGGTGTTGAAAATTGAGTTTCAAACGTTGTTCGGATGTATTATTCTCATCTAACAGATCTGTCATGTCCGTCAATCACTTCCTGAATGATAATGACCGTAGATATCGTTCACGACGACGTTATTTCCTTCTTCGGTGTCCAATCTCAGTTGAAAAAATCATCGAAACTAAGAATTGCAGGCGTAATAATGATTTCGGCCTTCAAAATCGAGTTTTCAAACGTTGTTCGGATGTATTATTCTCATCTAACAGATCTGTCATGTCCGTCAATCACTTCCTGATTGATAATGACCGTAAAAACCGTTCATGACGACGTTGTTTTCTTCTCCGGTGTCCAATCACAGTCGAAACAATCATCTAAGCTAAGAATTGCGGGCGATGTAATGATTTCGGTGTTGAAAATTGAGTTTCAAACGTTGTTCGGATGTATTATTCTCATCTAACAGATCTGTCATGTCCGTCAATCACTTCCTGAATGATAATGACCGTAGATATCGTTCACGACGACGTTATTTCCTTCTTCGGTGTCCAATCTCAGTTGAAACAATCATCGAAACTAAGAATTGCAGGCGTAATAATGATTTCGGCCTTCAAAATCGAGTTTTCAAACGTTGTTCGGATGTATTATTCTCATCTAACAGATCTGTCATGTCCGTCAATCACTTCCTGATTGATAATGACCGTAAAAATCGTTCATGACGACGTTATTTCCTTCTCCGGTGTCCAATCTCAGTTGAAACAATCATCTAAGCTAAGAATTGCGGGCGATGTAATGATTTCGGTGTTCAAAATTGAGTTTTCAAACGTTGTTCGGATGTATTATTCTCATCTAACAGATCTGTCATGTCCGTCAATCACTTCCTGAATGATAATGACCGTAGAAATCGTTCACGACGACGTTATTTCCTTCTCCGGTGTCCAATCTCAGTTGAAACAATCATCTAAGCTAAGAATTGCGGGCGATGTAATGATTTCGGTGTTGAAAATTGAGTTTCAAACGTTGTTCGGATGTATTATTCTCATCTAACAGATCTGTCATGTCCGTCAATCACTTCCTGATTGATAATGACCGTAGAAATCGTTCATGACGACGTTATTTCCTTCTCCGGTGTCCAATCTCAGTTGAAACAATCATCGAAACTAAGAATTGCAGGCGTAATAATGATTTCGGCCTTCAAAATCGAGTTTTCAAACGTTGTTCGGATGTATTATTCTCATCTAACAGATCTGTCATGTCCGTCAATCACTTCCTGATTGATAATGACCGTAGAAATCGTTCATGACGACGTTATTTCCTTCTCCGGTGTCCAATCTCAGTTGAAACAATCATCTAAGCTAAGAATTGCAGGCGATGTAATGATTTCGGTGTTGAAAATTGAGTTTCAAACGTTGTTCGGATGTATTATTCTCATCTAACAGATCTGTCATGTCCGTCAATCACTTCCTGATTGATAATGACCGTCGAAATCGTTCATGACGACGTTATTTCCTTCTCCGGTGTCCAATCTCAGTTGAAACAATCATCGAAACTAAGAATTGCAGGCGTAATAATGATTTCGGCCTTCAAAATCGAGTTTTCAAACGTTGTTCGGATGTATTATTCTCATCTAACAGATCTGTCATGTCCGTCAATCACTTCCTGATTGATAATGACCGTAGAAATCGTTCATGACGACGTTATTTCCTTCTCCGGTGTCCAATCTCAGTTGAAACAATCATCGAAACTAAGAATTGCAGGCGTAATAATGATTTCGGCCTTAAAAATCGAGTTTTCAAACGTTGTTCGGATGTATTATTCTCATCTAACAGATCTGTCATGTCCGTCAATCACTTCCTGATTGATAATGACCGTCAAAATCGTTCATGACGACGTTATTTCCTTCTCCGGTGTCCAATCTCAGTTGAAACAATCATCGAAAGCTAAGAATTGCAGGCGTAATAATGATTTCGGTGTTCAAAATCGAGTTTTCAAACGTTGTTCGGATGTATTATTCTCATCTAACAGATCTGTCATGTCCGTCAATCACTTCCTGAATGATAATGACCGTAGATATCGTTCACGACGACGTTATTTCCTTCTTCGGTGTCCAATCTCAGTTGAAACAATCATCGAAACTAAGAATTGCAGGCGTAATAATGATTTCGGCCTTCAAAATCGAGTTTTCAAACGTTGTTCGAAAGTATTATTCTCATCTAACAGATCTGTCATGTCCGTCAATCACATCCTGATTGATAATGACCGTCGCAATCGTTCATGACGACGTTGTTTTCTTCTCCGGTGTCCAATCACAGTCGAAACAATCATCTAAGCTAAGAATTGCGGGCGATGTAATGATTTCGGTGTTGAAAATTGAGTTTCAAACGTTGTTCGGATGTATTATTCTCATCTAACAGATCTGTCATGTCCGTCAATCACTTCCTGAATGATAATGACCGTAGATATCGTTCACGACGACGTTATTTCCTTCTTCGGTGTCCAATCTCAGTTGAAACAATCATCGAAACTAAGAATTGCAGGCGTAATAATGATTTCGGCCTTCAAAATCGAGTTTTCAAACGTTGTTCGGATGTATTATTCTCATCTAGCAGATCTGTCATGTCCGTCAATCACTTCCTGATTGATAATGACCGTAAAAACCGTTCATGACGACGTTGTTTTCTTCTCCGGTGTCTAATCACAGTCGAAACAATCATCTAAGCTAAGAATTGCGGGCGATGTAATGATTTCGGTGTTGAAAATTGAGTTTTCAAACGTTGTTCGGATGTATTATTCTCATCTAACAGATCTGTCATGTCCGTCAATCACTTCCTGAATGATAATGACCGTAGATATCGTTCACGACGACGTTATTTCCACGTTGTTTTCTTCTCCGGTGTCTAATCACAGTCGAAACAATCATCTAAGCTAA